>PIJE02001568.1:110808-118308 GCA_002895965.2 Coryphaenoides rupestris | reverse complement strand
CGTGTGTGCATGCGTGTGTGTGTGTGTGTGTGTGTGTGCACGTGTGTGTGTGTGTGTGTGTGTGTGTGTGTGTGTGTGTGTGTGTGTTATTACATGCCTGAGAGGCTGGGTCAGTCCCGGAGGTCGTGCACATTAAGGTGCGCTGGGTAATGCTCACTTTGTCAGCCAAACCGGGCGGGAGAGCTAATCAATAGCTTTTGATAGCGACTGTTAGAGTTTTAACAAGCTTTCCCTCTCACTGCACCGAGCATCACAGAGAACAGAGGAGAGGGGCGGGGAGATGGAGAGATGAGGGGCAGAGGAGAGAGATGAAGGGATGAAACGAAAAGGAGAGAGGAGAAGATGAGGGGAGGAGAGGAGGAGAGGAGATAGAGAAAAGGAAAGGAGAGTTGAGGTACGGTGAGGAGAGAAGAGGGGAAGAGAGGAGAGAGGAGAGAGGAGAGGAGAACTGAAGACAGATGGAGAGAGGAGGAGAGAGACTTCCGATGAATGAAATATGTTTCTAAACTGTCATCTCTTGTACACAAACCTTCTCAAGGTCATCCAGTCTCTGCTGGTTGGGTCTGAATCCAAACATTTCCATCTTTCAAATCTCCTCCTTAGAAAAACACATGAACCATTATTAAAATGACTCATTGAATGTCTGGATTACTTATCGTTATATCCATATATTAAGCAGAAGAGGAAGCAATATACAAGATTCTTCTAGAACTCCACCGCCTCTCCTCGGACGACGTATGGAGGGGTCAGGGGTCGTGACCCCAGCAACAGACGAACCAGAACCTTATCTGCAATGAAAACAAAAGGATACTCTGGTTATACCAGGCTAATGCAGGCTAATCCACGCAAGTTCAAGCTAATGCCGTCTGTGTGTGAATGTGATCGAACGAAGAGGCTGGTTGGTTGACACACTGCCGGAATATTCCCTGGAACTTGTCAACTCGTAACTAATCTGTTCATTCCCACTATTATTTCAGTCGGGTCTCCTGCCGCTCCTCAGGAAATTAGCCGTGTTAGCGCACGTGGCGCTAACGACCATAATGAGCCCACCAGGGTTTCTAATGATGACACGGTGGCCAGGGATTGGTCGAATCATGTCCCCCACCCCCCCCCACATCACCCGGCCACCGCTGTCCCCGTCACCACGGTTACCTTCACAAGACAAATGGGGGCCAACCCCCCCAGCCCCACCCCACCCCCTCCCCTGGTAGACATTCTGAAGGTGACCTTGAGGCGGTGATACAAAAAACTAAAAAGGTTAGCGGCTAAAATTAGGAGAATGTGTGCGTGTGTGTGTGTGTCTATATGTGTGTGTGTGTGTGTGTGTGTGTTGTATCCATTATCTATCTACTTTGTCTATGTATCTATTTATCCATCCATCCATCTGTCTCTCTGTCCGTCTCTCTGTCTCTCTGCCTCTCTATCTATCTGTCTGTCTGTCTGTCAGTCTGTCTGTCTGTCAGTCTGTCAGTCTGTCAGTCTGTCAGTCTGTCCATCGTCTGGAGGGAACACGTTTGATTTTCTGTCTCTGCATCTCAGTCTTGAGCGTCAGCCTCTGGCGTTGGCGATGAGGATGAAGATGAAGATGAAGATAGGGATGGAGATGGAGATGAAGATGAAGACGGCAGAATGAGGCAGGCGGTGAAGACGAGGGCCGGCGTCGTCCTGACATCCAGAGCCTCTTCCTCCTCTTCCGGAGGCTCCGCCCTATCGTTCCCCCATCACGGCCCTTAACAGTAACGCTCTCGGGGGGGTCAAATGAGTCCGGGACCGGGGACGCGGGTCTAATGATGTCCTTCTGCTCTGGACGCCGCCCCCGTGTCATTTCCGTGTTGATGTGATTAGAGAGCGCCGTGCTGCCAGAGCTCCGCGTAATTGACTCCGGTGGCGGAGGTCCTGACATGAAGCAGACGCGCGCCGCTCCCCGCATCGGCCACGCGTAACAACATTAACCATGCAGGCCCTGCTGCTGCTGCTGCTGCTGCTGCTGCTGCTGCTGCAGCTGCAGGCTGCAGGCTGCAGGGACATCCTGCAATGCACACACACCAGGAGACACAGGAGACAACCGGGGGACTTCAGGAGACACCAGGAGACACCAGGAGACACCGGGGGACTTCAGGAGACACCAGGATACACCATGAGATACCCTGAGATACCAGGGTACACCAGGAGACACGAAACATCAGGAGACACCAGGACACACAAAGAAATACCAGTGGACACCAGAAGACACCAGTGGACACCAGGAGACACCAGGAGACATCAGGAGACATCAGGAGACATGAGACACCAGGAGGCACCAGGGGATATCAGGAGACATCAGGAAACACCAGGAGACATGAGACATCAGGAGACATCTGGAGACACCAGAAGACACCCTGAGACACCAGGAGACCCCAGGAGACACCAGGAGAGACCAGGAGACCACCAGGAGAGGCCAGGAGACACCAGGAGACATGAGACATTAAGACATACAGTGTCTCTGTTCCTTCTCACGTCTCACATCAGTAAATAGCCGTCATCTTCAACCAACCAAAGGTGAGCAGTGAACCGGACGGTGAGCTAAATGTTGAAGATAGAAACACACGCGTCTCTAAAGTGTGTTCACTCACCTTGTGATTGGGGTGTGTGAGGTGTTGCCTTGGTGACGATCTGAACAACAGGACAGACCCGAAGAGGAGAGGAAGGGTGGAGGGAGAGGGAGGCAGAGACAGAGAGAGAGAGAGAGAGAGAGAGAGAGAGAGAGAGAGAGAGAGAGAGAGGAGAGAGAGAGAGAGAGAGAGAGAGAGAGAGAGAGAGAGAGAGGGAAGGCGGGATAGTGGCCAGGGTGGAGAGGAGAGCAGAGTGTGTGTGTGTGTGTGTGTGTGTGTGTGTGTGTGTGTGTGTGTGTGTGTGTGGTGTGTGTGTGTGTGTGTGTGTGTGTGTGTGTGTGTGTGTGTGTGTGTGTGTGTGTGTGTGTGTGTGTGTGCTGGCGTCTACACCTGTGTGTCCAGGACAGGTGTCCCCTGATTAGGAGCGGCTACACTAGCTCTCCTCCACCCCCCTACTCCCTCCACTCATCCCCTCCGTCATCCTCGCTCCAGGGGAAGCCATGGTTCATTAATCCAGCAACACAGTTCACTAAAACCCTTCCCTAAATCCTCCAAAAAAAAAAACCCTACCCCATCCCCCACCACTCCACCTCCCAGCCCCCACTATTCCCCCACCGACACACCCCCCCCCTACCCTCTCCTCACCCCGCAATCCCAGCCCTACGTACACCCCGCATCGAATGGAAATGGACTCGCTGAGGAAAGCTGGCTGAGGTATCCTGATCCTGAGCGAGGTTTGGTTCGGCTGGGTTCATAGTGCACATCGGCTCCGCAGCAGGTTGGATCGGGTCCAGGCCCCGGGTGCGGGCGCAGGCGCAGGCGCGGGTCCGGGTCCGGTCCCGTCGGGGTCTGGTTCTGCTACAGTAATGATCCAACCTGATTATTGGGATCACTGTGAACACGGCGGCCTTCCTCTGACCCTCGGAACAGGGGATGGTTGGCTTGTTCCGATGTGTTGTACATTAGTCTGCGACCTGTCCGCACGGCCTGCTTAGCCTCAGCACGCAGCAGGAAGCAATCAATGAGGAGAGAGAGAGAGAGAGAGAGAGAGAGAGAGAGAGAGAGAGAGAAGAGAGAGAGAGAGAGAGAGAGAGAGAGAGAAGAGAGAGAGAGAGAGAGAGAGGTGTAATTATATGCCCCAGCTGGCTAGAAAACAGGGGCGCGTGGCGAGCTTCCGGTGGCCCCAGCGGTTAAAACTCTTCACCTGCGGCGGGTGGAAGCCCCCAGAGCTGGGCCTGCAGTTGGAGGGAGTCTGGCATGATCAAGGAAAGTTAATTATCAACGGGTTATGTTAAAATCAGAAATGCAACTTTGGTGGATGTGCACAGATTGTAAAGTAATATCAGTGTGGTGTTGTGTGTGTGTGTGTGTTGTGTGTGTGTGTGTGTGTGTGTGTGTGTGTGTGTGTGTGTGATGTGTGTGTGTGTGTGTGTGTGTGTGTGCTGTGTGTGTGTGCGTGTGTGTGTGTACAGACCTGCATACTTCAAAGACTTACACACATGAGCACACGCACAACACACACACACACACACACGCACAAGTAACGCACACAAATACACCACACACACATGCACAAAGTACGAACACACATGCACACAAACGCACACACACACACACACACCACACGTGCACGCAGGTCCCTCCAGCCATAACCACAGCTCTGCAACCTAATTAAAATAACAATTAAGTAATGAGGGACCATGATAATTGAGTATGTGTGTGTGTGTGTGTGTGTGTGTGTGTGTGTGTGTGTGTGTGTGTGGTGTGTCTGGAAGTAGAGGGGAGGTAGGGGAGTGAAGGAATGCATTGTAACTGAAAAGTCGCAGGTTCGATCCCCAAGTGCAGTCCTGTCCTGTGAAAACACGTCAGAACACACAAACACACACGGTTCAACACACACACACACACACACAACACCAAACAAACAATTACACAGAACTCAGAACCACATTGAAAGGCTGTAGTCATTAGCGGGGTACCGTGATGAAGATGATGAGGAGGAGGAGGGGGGTAGGAGGACGAGGAGGAATGATGATGATGATGATGATGATGATGATGATGATGATGATGATGATGATGGGCAATGTTTTAAAGATTCTCAAACCTTTGTCGTGGCGACAGCATGTGGTGTTCCCGGGAGACGGGCGGTATTCCATCTGGGTTTCCGTGGGCAACCAGGACTCAGGATGCTGGGTGGACAGAGAGACACACACTGTACAAACACACACTGTATACACACACACACACACACACACACACACACACACACACACACATATTGAGTCTCCATATGCCTCTCTTTCTCTCTCGCTCTCTCTCTCTCGTCTCTCTCCTCTCCACACACACAATACAAACTCACTGATCACACACACACACACACACACACACACAACACACACACACACACAATATTGAGAATCCATATGCTTAGCCATATGCACACATACACACACACACACACACAAAACACACACACACCTACACACAACACACACACAACTACCTACACACAAACACACCAACATAACCTACCCACTCTCAAACACAGACATACACAAGAACACGCGTGCACACACACACACGCAACACACCACACACACAACACACGACACACACACACACACACACACACACTTGAACTGGATTAAGAGCCAGCAGGCATAGTCTTGGCTAGTTTTTCTGCGGGAGCATATTGGTGCGCACACAACACACGCACACACACACACACACACACACACACACACACACACCCACACACAGACACACACACACACACACACACACACACGCACACACACACACACACACACACAGAGGAGAGATGGAGTGATGAAGCAAAGGAGGAATGGTGGTGGAGTGGTGAAAAACATGGGAGGGAGGGAGGTGAGTTACAGACATACAGACTTAACTGACAAACGGACTCCTAACAATGATTTTTAACAATAAATACTATTCTAGATACTATTATGGTATCTTCAATATATAGAGGTATATAGTCAGCATATAGTGGTACATTTATAGTACATAGCTGTATATTTACAGTATATAGAGGTATATATCATCAGTATATAGCTGTAATATATCGTCAGTATATAGAAGGTATATATCGTCAGTATATAGCTGAATATTGACAGTATATAGCTGTATATTGACTGTATATAGTGGTACATTTACAGTAGCTGTATATTTACAGTATATAGAGCTATATCATCAGTATATAGGCAGTAGATAGTCTCTACAGTGCTACAGGAGGAGATGTTGTCTGTGGTGAGTCTCAGATAATGTGCTATACTCCAGGACAGAGGTGTCTGATTACAATTTATATCACCAAGGACAGGAAAATACCCTGACCCCCCCCCCCCCCCCCACCCGCCAACCCGCCACCCACCCACCACCCACCCAGCACGGGAAATATAGATCCACAGAACAATATCGACTGGGAAGGGTGTGTGTGTGTGTGTATGTGTGTGTGTGTGTGTTTGTGTGTGTGGTGATCTGGTCACACACATCACACACAACACACACACACACAATTCTCCATTGTGTTGCGGAGGTGGGGGGGGGTAGTGGCTGTGGCTCACGGGTCATTTGTGGCGGGGCATCTCTGTGGACGGCTCATTGAGAGAGCGAGGACCCCCCGCCCCACCCCCCACCCCGCGCCGCCATCCTTCACGCCGCCCCCCCCCCAGGACCGACAGCTCATAACTCAGACGGGAGGTCGTGAGGTCAAATCCCACCTGACACGGCGATGATGGAGTCATATGACACCCTACGTTTTTGTGTTGTAATATATTGATAAGGCATCAATATTGTATTAATAAAGCATTGATATTGTCTTGATAACGCATTGATATTGTATTGATAAAGCATTAATATTGTATTGATAAAGCATTAATATTGTATTGATAAAGCATTAATAAGCATTAATATTGTATTAATAAAGCATTAATATTGTATTGATAAAGCATCGATATTGTGTTGCTAAAGCATTGATTTTGAATTGATAAAGCATTCATATTGTATTGATCAAGCATCGATATCGTATTGATAAAGACTTTATAATTGTATTGACAAAGATAACTCTGAAAGGTCTTGGGTTCGACGCCTGCCAAATGGGCACATTTCAACTGAATCTCAGCTTAGCCACATGCTAAGTGTTGCACCGCCTGTCTTCATGTGTAATCTTAACCCATTGAGCTATAATGAAGCTAATCACCCCTCACGTTTTGTGGAATATATGCTAGATGTCTCAGGATCTTTTGGCGGGGGGGGGGAGGGGCGTGTGGGTTGATAATGGAGGGACGAGATGCCGGCAGCGATGGAGAGATGGCTGGCTTCCTGGTTTGGAGACCGACGGGTTTCTTTTTACCTACAGCAAGCGGTTCAGAGGGGTAATGCGGTATTAAGTATTCACGACGACGTCTCTCCCTGCCGGAGCCTGCGGGGCCCGGGGGGGCGCGCCGACCCCTCGTGTCAGTTCACACACACACACACACACACACACACACACACACGTACGCATGCACACGCACACACACACACACACACTCCTCTCCCCGAACCCCCCGCCATAATCACAGAATCACACGTTTAATTATCCGACTTGCCATCTCTCGTAAACTCTTCCCCACGTTGAGCGGGGGTGGGAGACAAGATGCTGAATAGAATAGAAGTCAGGACTTGGGGGAAGAGAGTCGGGGGAGGGGGCGGTGAGGGAGTTCAAGACGTAGGAACCGCTTGCATATGAATATGAATATGCATATCTGTGTCTTGGCGTGGACAGGTTTTTTTTCGGCGGCCCCCTCGAAGCATTCAGGCCCCGGGCCCCACAAAGACCGCAATGTTCCGCTAGGGGAGGGGGCGGCGGGGGGCGGAGGGACCCGACGGAGGGAGGGGACACCGGCCCCCC
>PIJE02001568.1:95808-105808 GCA_002895965.2 Coryphaenoides rupestris | reverse complement strand
CCCGCACAGGGTTCTACAGTAAGCTGCTACCTGTCTGGACCACCTGAGACCTCCGTGTTGGCTGGTTAGTCGGGACGCTTCTTAGGACGCCTGATTGGCGGAGCGCGAGGCAGAGGCGAGGTCGATTGGACAGGAGGCCTCGGAGCTCAGAGGTGGAACCCCTGGAGAGACTCCGGACATGAATGGTTCTCGTTTTCTCAGTGTTTCTTTCGCGGACCATCACCTCTGACCGGGAGTGTTGAGTGAGGTTGAGTGAGAAGTTGTTTGGATGAGGTCGGTGTCAGGAAAGCTGTGCAGAAGAGCTGTAGCCTCCATTGCGACACAAAAAGCCATCATTTAAAATGCGTCTCTCGTCCTCGTCGGCAATATGATCTGCTGATAAATTCTCTGGTTTCCAGTGCTCATCAACTTCTATGAAACTGTAAACGTTCTTGCTCTTTACCGCATGCCTGACCAGTTCATACTGGAACCCGATACTGGCCACATTTCGCAAGTATTAACAACAGCCATTCGAAAATGATGAGCAATGAATCTGAATTGATCACCAAGGCTTTCAGTGTGAACGGAGCCTACATGTTTTACCTGACATGACATGTCGCGATAGGACCTACCGAGCAGCTCCGTGATAGGACCTACCCAGCAGCTCCACGATAGGACCTACCCAGCAGCTCCGTGATAGGACCTACCGAGCAGCTCCGTGATAGGACCTACCCAGCAGCTCCACGATAGGACCTACGCAGCAGCTCCGCGATAGAACCTCCGCAGCAGCTCCGCGATAGGGCCTACCCAGCAGCTCCGCGATAGGGCCTATACTGCAGCTCCACCGGAGGGTCTACACAGCGTAGGCCACATGGGACCCAGTCTCTCTGGGGCAGCTGTGAAATCCAATAAAGGAGATCAGACCATCAGCTGGTCCTGAAGAATCTGCAAGGAGAGCTTAACTGGTCCCAGTCCACACCCCCACCCACCTCCCCATCCCCGCCACCCCCTCCCTCCTCCCTCCCTCCCTCCCTCCTCCCTCCCATCTCTACTTCCCCTCCTCTCCTTCTTTCTGTCTTTTGTTCTTTCCCCTGTCCTTTCTCTCTGTGTGTGTGTGTGTGTGTGTGTGTGTGTGTGTGTGTGTGTGTGTGTGTGTGTGTGTGTGTGTGTGTGTGTGCGTGTGCGTGTGTGCGTGTGTGTGTGTGCGTGTGATAGAAATGACAGGCTCATGTCAAATGATAGGATGTTCTGGAAGGGCACATCACACACACACACACACACACATGTGCACACGCACACACACACACACACACACACGAACACACAAACTCCCTCCTGTGATGGCGATGCTTTGACAAGCTGCTGATGCGATGGAGACTGAACCATTTATAGTCCGTCAGTTAATTAGATTGAGAGATTAATTAACGGCATAACTAATCTATAAAAGGGCTAAAGATACGCATCTAATTAACAATACGGTCGCAAAGTTGGTCAAACAAAGAAGTCTTCAGATAGACGGATATTAAGGTGTTATCTTATCTGGAACAATCTCACCCCCCACCCCCCACTCCCCCCTTCTCTCCCCCTCCCCCCTCCTCTCTCCCTCTCTCTCTCTTCTCTTCTTTATTGCTCCTTCTCTTGATTTCTCCCCCCTCTCTCTCTCTCTCTCTCTCTCTCTCTCTCTCTCTCCTCTCTTTCTCTCTCTGTCTCTCTCTCTATTTCTCTCTCTATTTATTTCTGTCTCTGTCTCCCTGTCTTTCTCTCTCTCTCTCTCTTTCTCTCCCTCTCTCTCTCTGTCTTCTTTGTATTGCTCCAATTAACTCTTAATTAAGTCTCCTACTCTTCTTCACTCTCTCTCTCTCTCTCTCTCTCTCTCTCTCTCTCTCTCTCTCTCTCTCATCTCTCTTTCTTCTCTCTCTCACACACACACACCTTCTCTCTCTCTCTCTCCCCCCCTCTGATGTTTATTGATTGGCTCCTACGACTCAGAACATCCCATAATGCAGGTGCTTTCATGTCCAGCCTTTGTTACCGCGACGACAGCACACGATATTGCAAATTGATCCGTTTCTCCTTGTCAGCCTGCGTCAAGCGCTGGTGGAGTGAGCGAGAACTACCTCACTTAAAGTATCTCACTATAGCTGCACCTCTCTCGCCCATCTCTCTCTCTCTCTCTCTCTCTCTCTCTTCCTCTATCTGCACCTCTCTCGCTCCTTTTCCTCTCCCCCCTCTCTCTCTTTATCTACACCTCAGACACCCCTCTCTCTCTCTCCCCCCTCTCTCTCTCTATCTGCACCTCTCTCACCCTTCTCGATCTCCTATCTTCTTATCCCTCACCCCGCCTCCCCCTCTCCCTCCCCCCCCCCCCCCCTCTCTAGTTTATTCTCTCCATAGTTAACCGGGGGAGGGGGGGGGGGGAGGGAGGTCTCTAAACGGTGACCTGGAAGCTGATTGGTGGAGCAGCGTCGCGCTCTAACGACTCCGTCGATGAGTGCGTCGGGCTTTGATGATGTCGCCAATAAACGGACACCTTTGATTACCCGACCTCTGACCTCTCTCTCTCTCTCTCTCTCCTTCACACTGAGCTCACACTCGTCCGGCCAATCAGGGGCCGTCTGGCTTCAGAGCGCCCCTCTCTTCAGGAGGAGGATACAATAATATAAAATAATATACTGTATATATAATCATTATTATTATTATTATCTTAAACAATGATCTAGAATGTAAAAACATCAAATAATAACTCTAATAGCTCTGTGGCCTAAAAGATCCAGGACAGAATATAGTAGAATAGAACTGAAATAGTATAGAAATAGAACGACCAGCCTGGCGAGACAGAGAGTATCTACTGTATGTTGGAAGGTTTCTTGGAGTTTGAAGAGTTTGTGCAGGTTGGGGGGGGGGGGGGGGGGGTACTAGCATTAGCCCCGATGCTAACAGAAAGCTAGCGGTCATGGTTCTGTAATTATCTTGTCTGGCGGGTCTCCGTGCTGACCAGAACCTGCCTTCAACCTGGACCCAGAGGAACCATGAGACCACCACACACACACACACACATGTGTGTGTCTGTATATACAGTACATATACATATATTTTTGCATTCATATTTGTAACTCACCGAGTGTGTGCGGGTCGATGTACGCGTGTGTCTGTGTACGTGTGTGCGCATGTGCGTGTGTGCGCATGTGTGTGTGTGCGCGTGTGTGTGTGTGTGTGTGTGTGCGTGTGTGCGTGTGTGCTAGTGCTGAACGATGACATGCCATGCTAATTGCCAGCAGAGGGCTGTTTAATAAATATTGCACGCAGAGCTGCATCATTACAGACTAATGTGGTTGTTCATCTCCTGGCTGATCTGTTGCAGAGAGAGTCCCTGCTGGTCCCTCACACACACACACACACACACACGCACACACACACACACACACACAAACACACACACACACACACACACACACACACTCAGATGCACGCACATATACATACATGCACACATGCACGCACACATGCACACGCACGGGCGCACACACACACAAACACAGACGCACACACACACACAAACACGCACGCACGCAAACACACACACGCGCACAAACACATACATGGCCGCGCACACACACAGGCATACGTACATGCACACGTTGATACAGACACACATACACACACTAAGATACAGACACACACATACACACACACACACACACACACACACATACACACTGAGACACACACAGACGCAAAGACAGACTGACAGACATACAGTACACACACACATGCACACACACACACACACATATATAATTTCAACTTACAAACAAACAAAACACACACACACACATACATATGCTTGACACTAACACACACAGTCCCGTCCCCCCCCCCCCCCCAGCAGACCGCTGCCCCCTCAGGGTTTAAAGAGGGTAAGAAGGCGTGGAAATGGCAGCAGCTAAGCCCTGGGCAACAGCAAACAGCATTAGCTGCTTAGCATTAGCCGCCGCCACCGCCGCCGCCGCCGCCGCAGACAGACACACACACACTAGCCTCATTCTAATAAGCATGTGTGCCCGCCGCCGTGCTAGCTATAAGCTAAGCTAGCGGCTACGGGTGCCTCCCCCTCCGCTGCTAGCAGGGGAGCGAGGCGCAGCGGAGGGGGAGGCAAATCCCAATCCGTGTTGGTCTTATCTAACACCGTATTTCATGGTGCCGCTAAAACTTTTAGCACGATTGGTTATGAATGATTAGCAGAACACAACAGACGGGGCATAGCATGGTGGGGGGGGGGGATGGAGCGGGGGGGAGAGAGAGAATTTAAAGAAGAGCGAGAGGAGAGAGAGAGAGAGAGAGAGAGCAAGAGAGAGATGAGCTGACATCTTGAAACGAAAGGAAAAAAGACTTTGGTTAAACCAGCTTTTCACTCAATGGAGAGTCTCATTAACTCTCTCTCTCTCACACACACACACACACACACACACACACACAAACACACGTGCGTGTGCGTGTGTGCGTGTGCGTAATGACTTTGCCCTAAGGAAGGCGGCGCCGTGTGTACCATCCAATTATCTGTCAGCCGTGAATAACGGCTCCAATAATATATTCACGTTGCCGTCGACGATCAATTTTTAATCAAGCGGAGAAATATGGAGGGAAGCAGAGTTAAAATGGCCGACCGCAACCAACCAACCAACCAACCAACCGTGATGTGGTCAGCACATCACTTCCTCATTCTGGACCAATCAGATTCACGGCTGCCCTCACCCCCCCCCCCCCCGCCCCCCCCCACCCCCTCCTGGCATCCTCATGTTTTGAGATAAACACTCACTTACACTCTATACAACTATTTATTACTTCATAATACTTTATATAGAAAGCTAAACATACAAGGAAGTTCACTTAGTGCGAGCGTGGCTTAGCACCGGGACATGTCGACGTCCCACCACGGGATCGGTTGATTGGTGGATCAGGTAGCTAGCTATCTGTGTGGCTTTTATTGGTTGGAACGTTAGCGCCGCCCACTGTGGCTTGGTGGCGTCCTCACCAAGGACGTGTGTTTTGGGATCCGTTTGGCCCCCGATCAAACATAGCAAAACGTTGGAACTAAGACCGTTGTTGGCGTTATTTTCGAGGGATTCAATTCAATTTGCAACAAAATACGCTCAATGTTATCCGATGTAGCACCAGAGAACAGCCCAATCGAGTGAATCGCTGTGTTACAAGACAAAAATGTCTTCCAATGTCCGCTAAGCTTAGACAAACACGCTCTGCTAGAACACCTGGTCACGCTATCTAACGCTATCTGACGCTAGCAGTCCCATTGCAGGGTGTGTGGATGCTAGCCTGTTCCGCTACGAGGTGCAGGTCAGGCTCTAGGGGTCTCATCCAGGATGTAATCCCTTGTAAATAAAGGGATTAGCTTTTACTAGCTTCCTAGCATATATTGCTGTGCATTAGCGTTTACTAGCATGTGCAGTCAAGTGAATAAGCCCATTTCTACCTCATTTGGGGGATTTATTTGTTTTGGCGTTTGTTTCATTTTTTAAGGCCGTTGGATGCTACTACGAAATAGCACGCACGCACACACACACACACGCACACACACACACATGCGCGCACACACACACGGTTTAGCTCCGCTTGTTAGCTTCTCTCGGTTGGCGCCAACATTTCCAACATGAAGACCCTTACTGGTGTTCACAATCTGTGGTGAACGCTAACACTTCCCCGCTAACGCTACGCTTAGCTACATATAGCTTCACACACACACACACACACACACACACACATAGGCAAGACCGTGGAACACACACACACACACAACACCACAAACACGCAATCACAGACACACACACACACAATCACACACACGCACACAATCACACACACGCACACAATCACAGACACAATCACACACACACACACACGGACAGGCTGTAATCTCTATCTCCACCTGCACATTTTCCACCAACCACCACCACCCACCACCAAACCTTCTCCACCCTTCCCCAACCCTCTCCTTCCTCCACCCAACACCTCTCCAAGTAATGAGCTGCAGGTTAATTGCAGACAAACAAAAATTACATTTCCAATAAAGGAAGCCTGTCCCTGTTGGCTCCCAGGGGCCCCCTAACCTGGCTCTGCTCTTTAACAGCCTCAATATACCTCCACATCAGGGGCCACGAGAGAGCGAGCAGAACACAAACACACACAGAGAGAGAGAGAGAGAGAGAGAGAGAGAGAGAGAGAGTGTGTGTGTGTGTATCCTTCAACAGTTTAATTTAGCAGAGCTGAAGTTCAAAACCAATTCATTCGTTGGTTAAACTCTCAGCATCCTCCGTTCACGGCCACGCGGTGCAGCAGAGGAGAGAACTTTTATTGTGAAGTTCCTCCAGGAATTAGAGAGAGTACAGAGATACGTTACGTCAGTGTTATATGAACAAGAACGCTAGCATATCATGCACTGTAGATCAATGTGTAAAAGGTCCCACTGGGTGCGATAAAGGTGCATATAAACTATAAACTCCAGCTACCGTTTCAGCTGCGCGCACACACACACACATGCAGACACACACACAGACACACACACAGACACACGCACACGCACACACACACACACACAGGTCACGTGATGGAATGGGTGTTCCAACTCATTTCTAATTCCTAACAAACTTCAGGCAGAAAAAAGGAAAAGCACATACCTACATAAGCACTGAAACACACACACACCCACACACAGGCACACACACACCCACACACAGGCACACACCCACACACACACACACATGACCACCTCCTTTGTGGGCCGGTGGATTCCAGTGTTGGAGCAGAAGCAGCTCTCTGATAACCGATCTGATATCAGATGGAGGGGGGGGCCCCCAGGTCCCTGTCGGCCCCTCTGTCTTATCAGCCCCGGGCCGGGCCCCTGAGGCTCCTCCCCCGGGCCCCGAGGCCCCCCCCCCCCCAGGGCCGGCGGTCCATTAGGCGCGTGGGGGCCGTGAGCAGAACAACTCAGATCAGATACGGTGATGGGCTGAAAGGGATGAGAGTTAATCACATGTAATCACATTCACCTCCCTGGATACAGCCGCGTGTGTGTGCGTGTGTGTGTGTGTATGTGTGTGTGTGTTAACCTCGGATGGCTCAGACTGCATCAGCTTGGCCCAGGCTTTTAATGAACGCCGGGGTCAAATGTCAAACCGGTTGCATCATGTTTGGCTCATGACCAATGTTTCCTGAACCATCACTGTTATATTCTACTGTTATATTGTACTGTTCTGATCTATGTTATATTCTACTGCTATATTCTACTGTTGACTCGATTGCTGATAGTTACTACAGTTATATTGTACTAGTTCTGATCTATGGTTATATTCTACCTAGCCTATAATTCCTTACTTGTTGTGACCTCGGACTGCTATAATTTAATAGATGTGGGGCAGGTTATATTCTACTGTTTCTGATCTATGGTTATATTCTACTGTTATATTGTACTGTTCTGATCTATGGTTATATTCTACTGTTATATTGTACTGTTCTGATCTATGGTTATATTCTACTTTTATATTGTACTGTTCTGATCTATGGTTATATTCTACTGTTATATTCTATCGTTTTTCTGCACATTCATTACCTCCAGTTGTCTTTGAAGGACAGACATCCTGTCTCCTTCCTGACGCCCAGGAACACGTCCACAAGCATTTGTTCTGAGAGTTGTTACTTTATAAATAAAGTGTACTTTATTCACTTTGTGAATAAAGTTTTGGACAGATTAATTGCTGGGGGTCATCGGTACCCCAGTGACTTCCTGTCGGCTTGTCTCCATAGGAAACCAGTTGGATGTAAACAGAGAGAGGAGAGGAGAGGAGGAGGAGGGGGAGGGTGGGGGGGGGGGGCGTCTCTGATATTTAACAAACTCCTTCAGGCCTTCCTCCTCCTCCTCTCCTCCTCTTCCTCTCTTCTCTGATTCAACTTTTCTTCAGCGGAAAGTCTCAGAACACGCTGAACAAATATGCATCAAACAAAAGGTGTGTCTATGTGTGTGTGTTTAGGTATGCTTGTGCCTTAATCCCTAATGTTAACAGGTTACGGGGGAACACACACACACACACACACACACACACACACCACACACACACACACCAACCACACACACACCGCCAAAACCCAAAACATGCCTTCACTCTGAGCATCACCCAGAGGCGTTCCTCCAATTAAACACTCGTCCACACCCCCACACCCCCCACTTCCCCCCTCCCCCCCCTCCTCTGCTCGCCAACAGGAAATTAAAGATGGCCTCCGAGAGCGCAGATTCCCGACGAAAACGACGGGGAGAGAGCTGTCCGTCAACACGCTGTTGGCACGGAAACACGTCAGCCCCCGCCTGGCACCACATACCTGCTGAGGACTCTTCATCATCACCATCATCATCATCTTATTCGTCGGTCAAGCTCATCTTAAGCGATTAACTGAACTCAAACTACCTGAAACTTTTACAAGTTACAATTCCACTCACTTGATGAAATGAAGTTTGACTCTGATTGACTTTTTTTACCTTGTTAAGCAATTTCGTATGATGAATTAATTCAATAAAATACATTGTTTATTCGTATTTACATAAAAATATCTAGTAGTTCCTAGGAACCACAGCCAATCAGCCATCACTCCTCGATGAAGTTCACGACTTCCTGGTCACCGGTGACGAGGAGCTGGTGGTGTTGGTCGGTGTGGGTGCTGAACAGTGGATGGAATCATAATGGCCACTATAGGGAAGGAGAGGCTTGGATGGACCTCCCAAAACAAGGGTGTTGGAGAGTTACTAGAGAGTACTCCGGTTGACTGAGGGTGCAGCCCGCGGGACACGGTCTGGTTTAGCACCGCCCGCCTGGGACTCCCTGGACGGTGAAAACAAAGACACCAGCCACTAGCTTTATGTGGTGACAATTAAATTGTAGAAAATAAAATAAAATGGAAAATGGAAGAAAAAGAAAACCAAATTAAATTCTTCCTGACCGAAAACACACGACAAAATATTGCCTCAAATATTTAAATATTTTCAGTGTGTGTGTGTCTGTGTGCGTGTATGTGTGTGTGGTGTGTGTGTGTGTGTGTGTGTGTGGTGGTGTGTGTGTGTGTGTGGTTCTGCGTGTGTTGTGTGTGTCTGCGTGTGTGTGTGTGTGTGTGTGTCTGCGCGTGTGTGTGGTGTGTTTGTGTGTGTGTGCTGGAGAGGCACATGGAAACTAGAACAAAACTAGATCTTGTGAAGCGCGCACATGCAGAAGGAGAAAATAAGTGCACATGTACCTTGTAGTGCGGAGCCATCGTGTGTGTTGTGTGTTGTGTGTGTGTGTCGTGGTGTGGTGTGTGTGTGTGTGTGTGTGTGTGGTGTGTGTGTGTGTGTGTGGTGAGCACAATGATACAATGAAGAGGCAGGACCACCCACACCCCCCCCCCCCTCCCCCCGCATCCCTGATGTGTTTTCTGTGTACCTGCGTCCTCGCCAAACACATCACAACATTTTTATTCCTCGATTAAAATTGAATTCTCTTGTTTTCGCCGTTTCTCTCTCGGCTGTTTTTAGAAGGCGAGGAGAACGCTGGCGATTCCAGCATCCGCCGCATCCATTAGGAAACACGTTCGTTAAAGACATAAACTCTCAAGCCTCGCTGCTCCTCGCTCGCTCTCCTTACTCCTTCCTCCTCCTCCTCCTCCTCCTCCTCCTCCTCGTCTTTGCTTCTCTCCTCCTCTCCTCACCTCCTCCACTACTCCTCCAACCTCCACCTCCTCATCATTTCTCCCCCTTTCTCTTCTCTCCTCTCTCCCCTCTCCCCTCTCCTCTCTCCTCACCTCTCTCCTCTGTCCTCTCTCCTCTCTCCTCTGTCCTCTGTCCTCTGTCCTCTCTCCTCTCTCCTCTTTGAAGGGATCAGTGGCGGTGTTTTAACAAGACGTTCCCTCTCATCGTCTCCACTGCGCAGACGGACCGATCGATCGCTGGACGCGCTCACTGATCAGGATCATTGATCAGGACGAGGAG
>PIJE02001568.1:53308-93308 GCA_002895965.2 Coryphaenoides rupestris | reverse complement strand
AAACATGACAAATACCAAAGAATTTCGACAAAATAAAAAGATAACATAAAATTAAAAGTAAAGTTATGATCTTCTTTGTCTTTAGTAAAATCTCTCAACTTTCATACAATTTATTTTTCCAATGGCCTCATTTTTTGTTTTTTGGTTCAAGTCCCTTCAGTCTCGTCCCATCAGGTCGCTTTCACAGAGACAATGTTGGTATTTAAAAAAGGGACACTGTGATTGTATAAACACATTCCAAAATAAATCCCTTTCTCAAATAAATTTAAACTTTGCCTCAAAAAGATAATCTGTGGATTCAATCAGCTGCACGTGGCGTGAACATGCGTCCTGATTGCCGTTGCTGCCCTAAATCCCACTTCACCGCTCACCACACACACACAACACACACACACTAGTCACACACACTCACACACACACACACACTAACACACACTACTGGGCCACACACACACACACATACACACACACACACACACACACACACACACAAACTCAAAAGAGTTTATCACACACAGATATGAACGCCTCTCTGTCAAAATAGCTCAAGCACAATAAAGATAAAGAACCGTTCCTCTTTGTCTGTTTGGCCGAAACTACCAATATATGTCAGGATAATAACAATATGATCAATATGTGTGATAGCAACGTTTCCAGTCTGCCATCGTCATTGATCATTTGGTTTGTGGGGCCCACAAGTCCCTTTAAATCTCTCTATTATTATTATTATTATTATTATTATTATTATGATTGTTATTATGATTTGTATTATTATTATGTTATATGTAAATAGGTGTATGTCTACCATTCATTCAGAGAGTTAACCTGAACTACCGACAGATCCTGGCCGGAATCAATTAAACTGTGAGGGCGTTTTAAGAGAGAATATTTTCGCCGGTTAATCAGTGGTCACTGCAAGGCCTACACTGCCCTCCAGTGGACACCAGGGAACTGCACGCAGAGTCGACGGCAGGTCCACACTCGCGGTCATGCGGGAGATTGTGTGTCGCCTCTGGGATGATGCTCATTAACGTCCGTTGTAAATAATTGTAGGCTTATATATTATACAAATAATTATATCTATTTGTCATTTCTGAGAGGCTTTACATCTTTACTATTGGGTAGGTCTGGGACATTTCATATATATATTATGTTTTATTATTCTACTGTTTATTTCTCTATTGTTTTATTCTATTGCTAGGCAACCTGGCACAAGAATCTCCTTCGGGATCAATAAAGTTATCTCTTATCTTATATCATAAAGTGACCAAACGCAGGTGAAATACCACAACCCAGAAAACTGCACATTTTAGCTCACATGACCAACTGCACTATTTTCTACAGATTATGCCGTTAGGTTTACATTTCCCCACTTATTGTTTCTACCGTTTATGGAGGTGGAGTAACGCCAAATGTTTAGTTTGGCGCGTTGCGGGCAACACTCGTGTTTAGCATCTCTTACAGTTTCTCGCCTCCCGGACTCTGGGGGACAGGAAGATGACAATGTTTGAAAATGGCCGACGATGCGAATACAGATTTGACAGCGCGGCAGTCCGCTGAGAAACACCCACGAAGAAGAGATGAAGATGATTGAAACATGGACAAACAGTCAGACAAACCAAATACTACTACCGGCCCACAACACGGTTACTGAACAATGAACTCGACAAAGATCACATCTTCAATAAGACATCCGATGAAGAGCAATTTATTTTCAAAACATTTAATTTGGGGTTAAGGCGGAGCAGTGTAAACAGTAGCCTAAATAACTGTAGTATGGCTATAGTTTTACAAATACCGGTCGGTACTTAAACTATAATATGTTGTGTGTGTGTGTAGTGTGTGTGTGTGCAGGGCATGATATTTACCGTAAGTACTAGAGTGGACAGGAATGAACGATGCATCTTTTGCTGAAAGTATTGCAATATAGGGACATTCACAACTCACAGTGATTCATGACTTAAAACCACGTGGGGGGGAAAGGCGGGAAAGGTGAGGTCCCAAAGCCCCCCTGCCCCCCCCCCCTTAGTCCAGGCACCCCTGGACAACAGCTCAACACATCAGTAAAGTAAGACAGTAGCATTAATGCAGTCTCTCCTCCAGGGAAATGCATTTGGCAAGCACAACTGTTTGTTTCTCCAAAGCAGCCCCTGCTCTCTCTCCACTTCAGCTGTTTAATCTAATTAAAATGTTTGAAAAGCGTCAAGGACGACGCATTTTACTGAGCGGCTAATTGTGGCGACGCCGGGGAGCGGGACCCCGGGAGCAGAGATTTATGAAGAAACATAAGGTATAGGAGCAAGGCCCCACTCACACACACACTCTCTCTTATTAATAAACACACACACACACAGGAGAGCAGTCGAGTTGTTGTTCACGGGGTGAATTTTAAGCAGCCGGGGAGGCGGGTGTGTGTGTTTGTTTGTGTGTGTGTGTGTGTGGGGGGGGGGGGGGGGGGGCTGGGTTAATCAAGTGGGGGTCCTATGGGGGGTGGGGGTGTCTCGGCTGTGTCTTAACGTGAGAGAGCACATGTTTGATTAACCGTGTTCCCTCGGCTGCACAGCCAAGACAGAATAATCATGGTGGTGTTTTACCAACAGGTTGGTGTGTGTTGTGTGTGTGTGTTGTTGTGTGTGGTGTGTGTGTGTGTGTGTGTGTATGTGTGTCACCTGGAGGTGCAAGGTGGGGGAGAATACATCTGGGGGTGGGGGGGGGGGACATTCAATTGGCTGAGGCCTTCTTAAGGCGGAACTGGAGCCTCTTAAGGCGGAACTGAGTGATTGAAGGTGATGAGTTTGAAACACAACTAAATGCTGAGTGGACTGCATTTATATCGTGTATATTAATGCCTAATATTCAGCTCATCAGAAGCAGTTCATTTGTTGTTGGCAAGACCAGCGTATTGTCATGCCCTGCTGGATGGGACATTCCCGAGTTTGTCTCCCTTTGGTGTCCGTGTTGTGTTCACTCCTGTCTAACTGCGCCCTCTACTGGTTTCTCTGTGTCTGTACATGTGTGGTCCTGCTGTCAATCTACTGATCACTCACAGTCCTTAAACCAAGTCAGATTGTTTCTCCGCTGTGGTTTGGGTCAGCGCTTGGGTCATGAACAGTTAATGACGCATTTGTCCCCGACTCCCCACCATACTGACCATTGTTGGTGATGAGACACAGGATGGTGGTGTTGTCCACGATCTGAAGGATTGCGTTGGAGCCATGTGTGGCTACACAGTCATGTGTATACAGGGCATACAGGAGGGGACTGGGTACGCAGCCTTGAGGGGCCCCAGTGCCCAGGGTCAGTACAGAGGAGGTGAGACTGCCCATTCTCACCACCAGGGGTCTGCCCGTCAGGAAGTCCAGGATCCAGTTGCAAAGGGAGGTGTTTAACCTCAGGCTCCTGAGCTTGGTAACGAGCTTAGCGGGCACAATAGTGTTGAAAGCTGAGCTGTAATCTATGAATACCATTCTCACTTATGTGTTTCCCTTCTCCAGGTGGGAGAGGGCGGTGTGTACTGTCAGGACGATGGCGTTGTTCGTAGATCTGTTTTTTGTCGCTCAAAACACTGATGGAGGTCAGTGCTACAGGGCGGTAGTCATTCAGGCAGATGATGGAAATTTTCTTCTGAAGATTTCTTCTACTTCCTCTGCGGA
Organism: Coryphaenoides rupestris; assembly: GCA_002895965.2. Classification (NCBI taxonomy): domain Eukaryota; kingdom Metazoa; phylum Chordata; class Actinopteri; order Gadiformes; family Macrouridae; genus Coryphaenoides; species Coryphaenoides rupestris. The sequence goes on along the minus strand of PIJE02001568.1, from coordinate 89,655 downwards.
AAGGACTTTTGCGCGCTAAAAATCGTGCATTTAGTAGCTTACCACAGCCGAGGCTGCGAAGAGGGAGGTAATTCATTTTCTCGGTCGGAAAGGAGGAAACACCTTCGTCGTCGCACCGTTTCACACATCTGGCGGGACACGACAGGCCGCTAATGCAGAGGCTCTGAACAGCCAATCACAGTGCCTCACACGTCGAGCAGCAGAAGGGCCGAATGAAGATGAAAATGGAGGGAAAAACAGTTTTACACGACGAAGACGGAGAGAAGATTCACGAGAACGGGAATGAAATAGAGTTCTTGCTCTCCGTCTCTCACACACACACACACAGCATATGTTCACTTTCACACATATGATAAAGTTTCATGTCAGTACATTTGCAGACAGATACTATAGTACTACTACTAAGAACAGGTTTTAACTCATATAGCGTGATGTGTGTGGAGAGAGAGAGAGAGAGAGAGAGAGAGAGAGAGAGGTCATCAGTGTTTAGTCTGCTTTAGAGGAGGAACATCAGCAACTGATGTTGTCAAACTCCCATCTATAAAGACATGCACACACACACACAACACACACACACAACACACTACACACACACACTTGAATCCTAACATGGAGTTGATGTCATGATCTTAAATTCTAACAGGGAAGTAATGTCATAATTGTGAACCCTAACCTGGAGGTGATATTAGGATCCTAACAAGGAGGTGATGTCATGATCCTAACAGGGAGGTGATGTTATGATCCTAACAAGGAGGTGATGTCATGATCCTAACAAGGAGGTGATGTCATGATCCTAACAGGGAGGTGATGTTATGATCCTAACAAGGAGGTGATGTCATGATCCTAACAGGGAGGTGATGTTATGATCCTAACAAGGAGGTGATATTAGGATCCTAACAAGGAGGTGATGTCATGATCCTAACAAGGAGGTGATGTTATGATCCTAACAGGGAGGTGATGTCATGATCCTAACAAGGAGGTGATGTCATGATCCTAACAAGGAGGTGATGTCATGATCCTAACAGGGAGGTGATGTCATGATCCTAACAGGGAGGTGATGTCATGATCCTAACAAGGAGGTGATGTTATGATCCTAACAGGGAGGTGATGTCATGATCCTAACAAGGAGGTGATGTCATGATCCTAACAGGGAGGTGATGTCATGATCCTAACAAGGAGGTGATGTCATGATCCTAACAGGGAGGTGATGTCATGATCCTAACAGGGAGGTGATGTCATGATCCTAACAGGGAGGTGATGTCATGATCCTAACAGGGAGGTTTCAGGGGGGTGAAGTGAGGTTCATAACAGAGCTAGCAATGATACTGAATATTGGACGGTTATTGTGGACATTGATCTCAGAATTCTTTCAGGTCTGTGGTTTTCAGTTTCATTACACTTTGGAGACGAACAGTATTTTCGAAGCACATTGGTTGGTTAGTCTTTGTCTCCCTCTGCTGGTTACAAATGATGTGGACTCAGAATACTCAAGAGTTCCATTCTAATAATATATAATCCCGCAGGAACCGTGGGTTGAACTTCAGCCTCATACACACCCTGGGGCTAGCTCATTAATCACCTGTATGTATGAGTGTGTGTGTCTGTGTGTCTGTGTGTGTGTGTGTGCGCGTGTGTGTGTCTGTGTGCATGCATGTGCGTGCTTATATGTGTGTGTGGTGGGGGGGTGTGGTGTGTGTGTGTGTACATTTGAGGTATTTATGCGCAGAAAGTCAGACAGACTGACGCTGCTGGGGTACACTCTGATTGGTCGAATCCCCAGGGGTACAGGGAGAGGGTCAGAGGTCACGCTGGTTCAGTGTTTTAGTCCCGTTTCTCATGAGACAGTCAGTCCGCCTAAACGACCAGACAGTGAGACAACCAGTCGGCCAAACAACACAGAGCTAAGCCTGATTCATACATCTGCTAAATGACAAAATAGTAAATAGTAGCCTTCCATTCAGTCTAGCCTTGGCTGAGCGGAAATAGACCAAATATGGGCACGGCCTACAGTTGTTAAATTAACCTCTCTCAGCCAGTGAGGCCCTTGCTCTCCTCACTGTGGCCGAATCCAATGAAGTTAAAACATATTCTAATCTGAGAAAAGCCTTTCTTGCAGATTTTATGTTAATCTGTTTCGGTCTATCGTTGTCAGTGAATTGATGATGCTCCATCCATTATGTCTACATTTCCTTGGGTGAATGGGTTTATTTTTTCATTTGGCATACCTTTGAACTGAAACTCTCTCCCACGATAGCTGATGGGTCCGAGCATTTTAAGAAGGCCAGACCAATCTTCAGAGTTCAGACTGGAACAAAATAGTTTGTGTGACACTTTGTGACCACACGGTGGGAGCACCGTCAACCAAATCACTGACGACCCACCAGAGAGAAGACTTGCTTGACAGGGAAGAAGTATAATTCATATGAACTAGTTGGACAAGTTAGTGGAACAATAAAACATTGAAGTGGTTACATGATATTCCAGTTGTCTCTTTAGCATCAGTTTATTGTACTGTATCATATGTTTTTGTTCCCAATAAAAGAGTAGATTATGACCTCTCACCGGCAGGGGGCGCAGTGGTGCCATTTGTTTCTGACTCATTTTCATTCATGTTTCTGCTCGCAATCCCGCAAAAACAAAAGCAGTGACGACAGAGTGAACTTCAGACGTAGGACTCAGCCAATCAAACTGGTCGTATCATATCAAACACAATCACAAAGCTAAGAAAGATCCTCAAGTTAAAAGCGGATTCTGAAGTAAACCATAGTAGTAGTAGTAGTGGGCTGTTGTTGATCTTGTCTGATAAAACAGTGTGTGTGTGTGTGTGTGTGTGTGTGTGTGTGTGTGTGTGTGTGTGTGTGTGTGCATAATACCCTGCCTACATGCACTAAGGTCTACATACTGTATCATGCTCCTCAACATTAGATCACAATATCCTTACTTTTGCTCATGCTTGAAGCAACAAGTGGTTTATTTTGACGCAGGAATATCGCCAGGAAATGTCCCCCGATTTTAGTATGAGAAATAAATCAGTCCTTTCTGTTGGTGTGTGTGTGTGTGTGTGTGTGTGTGTGTGTTTGTCTGTTGAAAACCAAAACCGTGAGACGCCTGATCACCAGCTGTGTGTTTTATTGTAGGACAGACAGACAGAAAGCGGATGCAATCAATCGATCAGACTGACAACAAAAGGGGTGTGTGTGTGTGTGTGTGTGACACGTCCGGACTTTACCTTGTGGGGTCAGGAGGCTCTAGTCTACGATGCCTGTTGCGGGGGCCACTCGACCGAAATGTGTTACGAGGAGGAGGGGGAGGAGGTCGACGTCATCGCTTCCGCCCTGCTCTCTCTCTCTCTCCCTCCCTCCCCCACCTCCCTCCCTCCCTCCTCCTCCCCACTCCTCCTCCTCCTCCTCACCACCACCTCCTCCTCCCCTCCCTGCCTGCCTGCAATCCAACATGGAGTAGCGAGAGATGGGGCTCTGGCCGGGCCACCCCTCGGTAACCAGCGACGAGCACCTCCGCACCGACACGGAATAATACGCGACTCCTTCTTCTTCTTCGTCACCTCCTCCTCCTTCACCTCCTTCTCCGGGGGACGTTTAACCGGGGATCTCTCCTGCGGAACAATCGGTTTTCGTTTCTTTTTTTCCCCCCTGGAGGCTGGTCGCGGACGGACGAGTGCGGGTACGGGTTCGGGTTCGAGACGCAACTGGTTGGTTGGAGAACCGGAGGACCACCGGGGACACCGAGGACACGCGGGATTAAACACACACACACACACACACTCTTACAGACACCGGGGTGGGGGGGCAGAAACAATGACCAGCAGAAAGTGTGCAGCCGCCGCGGCGAATGGCCGGAGGTGAAAACGCGAGAAAATGCTGGAAGACGCACAGCCAAACGAGTAAGTATAATGTAATATATAGTATAGTATTAGTACAGTAGTATGGTCTCCAACTTCTGTGTGTGTGTGTGTGTGTAGGGGCCCCCACGAAACGTGGGGGGCCCCTACACACACACACACAGACTTGGAGAGAGGAGGTGGTGGTGGGGGGGGTGCAGAAAGCGTGGGTGGATCGGAAACATTTTCTTTCTGAACGGAGGAGGAGGAGGATGGATTTTGGCCGAACTCGCGAACCGCGGTGGGCCAGCGACGACGACGTGCGGGTTCGGATTCGGGTTCGTCGACCCGCGTTTCTGGAAGCGCAACGGCGAAAAACGCAAAAAGCTAAACACGGCGGCGGCGGCGTTCGACGAGCCCCCCCCGCCTCCCCCTTTTCTCCTCGCTCGGGCTTTCACAGTCTGCTGGGTTGGGGGGGGGGTGGGTGGGTGGGTGAGGAAGAGGAGGAGGTGGTGGGGAGGGGAGGAAGTCTCGCAGGATGTGAGATATCCGATCCGCCCGTCTGTCTGTCCGCCCGCCATCTCTCTCTCTTCCTCGCGATCCGCCTCATTTGCATAGCCCCGCCCCCTTCCCCTCCCCCCCACGACACCACGCGCCATTCATAAAAACACCAGCAGCAGCAGCGCGCGGGGGGGGGGCAGACATGTCGTTGTCGTTAAACGTCTCCTACGGACGTCGTGTCGTTAACAAACAAAGTGTGAGGAATAAAAAGCGTCAAATGTTACATTCAAAATGTGTGTATATTCGTTGTGTATATTCGCCGTCTTTACTATTAGCACACAGCGAAGCGAGCGTGCTACCCGCGAGACTTCTGAATGTTTGAGGGTTTGACATAATAATAATAACGGGCTCGTGCTGTCTGTCTGTGAACCGGAAGGGCGGGAGGGGGGTGGGGGGTGTTTGCGTTGCGGTCGCGTGACGCGGGCCTCATTCATAAAAGCGGTAACCTTGAGCTCGAGCCATTCATGCCGCCTCCCCTCCTGGCGGACTCCTCGCGCTCTCTCGCTCGCTCCCTCTCTCTCTCTCTCGCGCTGCTGCCTGCATGTGCATGTGCATGCGCACGTAGGCACAACACGTGTGTATGTGTGTGTGGGGGGGCCCCCTACACACACACACGCACACACACATAGACTTGGAGAGAGGACTAGGTGGGGGTGGGGGGTGGGGGGAGCAGAAAGCGTGCGTGTGTGTGTACGTGGGGGCCCCTACACACACACACACACACACAGACTTGGAGAGAGGAGGTGGGGGGGGGAGCAGAAAGCGTGGGTGTGTGTGTGTGTGTCACATGCACTTATTTGAATAAGTCTTTGTCAATGCACCTCGTGTCGGTTGGCCGTCCACAGGAAGGGGATTAGTCATGATGACCACCTTTTTATTGGACGATATATCGTCCCATAAATAATTGCGATAAGCGATATTATTGCCACTTTAAGACCATGATGTTATGCCACTGATGTCATGATAATACTTTATGAAGGCGGCGCATCCTTTCAAACAGCAATTCATTTGTAATTGTTAACAATATTCAGACATTGGAATTTAAATTTCCCAAAGAAACTATCCTGAGCAAACACAACGTAAAGCACGCTGGCTTGACTTGCACATGCGGTGCAAGCCCAGTGTGGCTTGAAGGCGTGTCTGTAACTGATGACATCTTCAGTCAATATCGTTTAACAGTCGCTTCCTCTTTAGTTTACTATGTTTACTATTGCACTGTGCAACGGCTGTCGGTAATCACCGAGTCATCATGAGGGATGTAGGAAACGCCAAACAACTCTGAGTGAATGATTGAGAACCCGGCCCGAATCGCTGCGGGTGTTTGTGGAGGCTACCTGCATGTTTTTGTTAGTGCTTTTAAATGGATAACATCAGCCCAGAACTTTGCCTCGGCGCCGCCGCGAGGGCCGACGGAAAAGGCCGCCAAAATTCCCCGTACTGGCTCGTTCACGTCAAACGATGGCCTCTCTCTCCTCGTTCGGCTCGGAGCCAAAATATATCACTGCTCGCATCAGAGCGGTGGATTGTGGCTTTGAAACCAAGAGCCTGGACTTTGTTCTTGTCGAACTTCTGGCTGGAATGATGCAGAGGTTGGGAAGAACACCTCTTAGAACACGTATTGGCATCGGCTGCCTGAGCCCGGCCTCCAACGCTAACCCTCACGCAGACTAGATGACAGAAGCGGTGTGATTGGTCTAACATGTTGGTCACAATCATTCTTATCTGAATAAACTCGCATGTCAACGGAAACGGGCAATATCGAGGTCAGCAGAAAACGATCAAGGCTGTGTCCGTAATATCGTCTGATAGGCAGATAACGTAATTATCATGACACACTCAGATTTGGGCGTGTGCGCGTGTGTCTGTGTGTGTGTGTGTGTGTGTGTGTATGCGTGTTGCGGAATCAGCATGTGTTTGTGGAATCCCGGAAAGGTCACCCTGGCAACGAAACCTAACCCCCATCAAAATAAAAGCTCACATCCAACAAGACAACCTGATATCTTTCTACAGCAATACACCAGTAACTCTACAGTAATATAACAATTCCACTAAAGCTACAGTAATATCACACTAACAAACACACAGCAGTACAGTTATAACACAGTAACTATGGTTAATATTACAGTGATGCACACCGCACTGCAGTATTATCGCCATAACTACCATGACATTACAGGAACACACACACAACACTACAGTAATAATCCAGAAACACAAGTAATGTTACCTTTATTCATAGAGGTGTCTCAACCCTTCTACTTGTTGGTCATGTTCATTGATATTTATTTGCTGCTTAAAAAAAGGCCAAACTCCCCATGGTCGTTAAACCTGCAGCTGGATCGTTCTGGAGACCCCCCGGTCCTTAAGGGGCACTGTAGCATCACGTCTCCATAGCGAGGAGGCAGCCAGGAGGCGCTAGCTACAATATCTCATACCTAGCCACTGGCTTCCCCCCGTCCACGAGACCACCCACATACACTTCCCTTATCAGACCCCTTAGTCCGATGTTCCGAGTTACTTACAATATTCCAAAACCTCCCTTAAAGGGGAGCGTAGAATCAGAATCAGAAATTATTGCCTTACGTTTGACAAACAAAGCAATGAAAAGGTGCAGTTGATAGAAAATATGTGCATGAATCTAATGCAGTAGTGTCCATGGGGGTGGGAGTCCAGTGGGGTTAAATGTTAACGTGTAGTATAGTGTCCATAGGGGGTGGGAGTCAGTGGGGGGGGGGTGTCCCAGGTCTTGCCCAAAATGTCAACATTGCAGATTTCCAACCGGCTTTGCATCATTTCAATGTGGGTCGTGTATGCAAACAAACACTGTTTACCGTTCCTCCATGTCGCCTGCACCACCCAGATCTTCCCGCCAATTTTGATCTGCCGGATCTCAGCTGCCATGTTACCCCAACTGAAGTTTTGTCATATTATCATAGACCAAGCTAACGGGCTCTGTTGTGTATGTGTGCAGGCTACTTTTGTTATTAGCCGTGCGCGCTAACAAAGGTTAACACCTTGTAAGAGGATATGAAACATTAGACGGGTTCTCTGACAGCTTTCAGCTAAGAGCCTTACAGCCAATCTGCTTAACTTCCTGTGGCCCCGCATCGAACCTATGACTTCTGCATTCACACAAAGCATTCAATAGTGATTTTGAATTGTTTACAATTTCAAAGCTATTACAACACCGCAAAATCAATTGATGGCGAGTATGTTTTTCTGTTCGCTGAAAGATGTTACGGTTACGATAAACGGTAAAACGGTAAAAATAAATGAACGTCCAATGTTTTTCTCGTATGTCTGCTGATTGTCCATATATGGCAGTTCCTGCACGGTGGGAGGGGCTAGGCGGTTTTTCCCGAGGTGGGCGAGGTGGAGATATGAGCCGTTTTATGTCAACAATGCGTTGGTAAAGAATAGACGCCCTAAGCGCAGCCCTTAAGAGTCCTATCTCTGCTGACCGCGTACACGTACAGTATGCACACACACACACACACACGCAACAGAAGCCCGGCCAAAATGAAAAGGTTATTATCGTCGGCCAATCAAAATTCCCCGAGCGGCCTGCCACCTTGATGGTTCTGAATGAGACCATTCATGATGTCACCGCTGATAGTTAGCTCCTGAGTCTTATTCTGTCTGTCTGCCAGTCTGTCTGCCTGTCTGCAAGTTTCCCTCTCTTTATGTCTGTAAGCCTGCCAGTTCCTTCTATCTTTGTCTCTGTCTATCTGTCTGTCTGCACGTTTCTCTCTCTTTATGTCTATAAGCCTCCCAGTTCCTTCTATCTACATGTCTGTGTCTGTCTGTCTCTGTCTGTCCGTCTGCAAGTTTTCATCTCTTTGTGTCTATAAGCCTCCCAGTTTGTTCTATCTACATTTCTCTGTCTGTCTGTCTCTCTGTTTGTCTGTGTCCTTCCGCTGTCTCACTGCTGTCCTGATATGTTGTCTATCTGCATGCTAGCTTCCTTGCACCGGCGTGTGTGTGTGTGTGTGTGTGTGGTGTGTGTGTGTGTGTGTGTGTGTGTGTGTGTGTGTGGTGTGTGTGTGTGTGGTGTGTGTGTGTGTGTGTGTGTGTGTGTGTGGTGTGTGTGTGTGTGTGTTGACTCTGCATGCTGCCGTGTTTAGCGTGAAGGTCTGCATGCTTTATTTCAGTCTGTCTGCCCTGTGGTAACGCGGACGCGCGTGACGTCAAGTCGTCTACGATTGCTGCTGATTCACACCGGGACACGGGGTGATAGGGCGAGGAGGGTGGGCTCTGGGTCCAGCTCTATCTTATCACCAGGAAGTGTCTTCCAGATGGCGGGTGGTCACTTGTCAAACTGTATTCTGAGCCCCCCCAGCCTACGCCAACCCGCACCCGCCCCGCCCCACCCTACCACGGCACCACCCTACCGCCACACTACCGACCACCGCCCTCTCCCGGGTCCCTGTAGGCCAGTGGTCCCTGTAAACTGTACTAGCCTGACACAACACACCCAATACTCAGAACACCAACACACACACACACACACACACTGAGCTGGTGTGCTGGGTCCTGAGATGACAAAGTTCAAGGGTGGTGCCTTTATGGTGTTTTGTGTGGTGTGTGTGTGTGTGTGTGTGTGTGTGTGTGTGTGTGTGTTCGGAGTCTAGTGGTCAGTGTTTGAACCCCAATGTCCACAGTCTACTCTGTAGGGTGCCTGTATGTTAGATATTATTACATTATTATTATTATTATTATTATGTTATGGTAGCTGTGATTACTCGGTTCAGAATAGAGTTGTCGGGTCACCTAGCAGGAAGTAATCTGGTAGGGGAACAGGAAGTCGTCTGGTCGGGGAAAGGGAAGAGGAAGTGGGTGTGTAAGGACCTGAGGGTTAAAGGTCATCCGGCAGGTGAGTTATACTGTATGTCGGGCAACAGACTGAGGATGGGCTTCTCCTTGCTCCCCCCTCGCCCCCCCCCCCCCCTCCTCTCGTGTGTGTGTGTGTGTGTGTGGAAACCTTGGATTACCGAAGCCGTCTGCGGCTATAAAGGGCGATCACGAGACGGATCATATTGTGCCGACTGGGGTCCTGTTTGGGAGCGTATGCGGGGACGCTATCGTGTGTCCGGGGTCCCGTTTAGCAGCACTGACATATCTGCAGCGTTTAGCACAGAATTCACATTTATTTCCGGATGGGGTGGGGCTGACAGTCTGTCCTCCTTAACGCTGAATAAACAACATGCATAAAACAACTGGCTTATGAAATCTAATGCAAGAGGAACACTGTGTGTGTGTGTGTTTCTCCTCAGTCAGTTCTGCATCGCCTCACTCATTCATCCCTGCACACACACCACTCATTCAGTTTTACATTTTTTTGTGAACGAATGTGGGCGGGAGCTAATGAACCAGTTTTGCCACCCGTGTGTGTGTGTGTGTGTGTGTGTGTGTGCGCGCGTCTGTGTGCGTGTGTGTGTTTGTGTGTGACACATACACGTGTAAGGTGTGTAACCACCCAGGGACGATTCTAAAAACAAATCTAATTATACATCAACCTCTCTCTCTCTCTCTCTCTTTCTCTCTCTCTCTCTCTCTCCCCCACATGTACAGTACAGATGGGTGTGTGTGTGTGGTTGGTTCTCTGCGGAGATCCTGCTGGACTTTTATTGTTTTAAGAGCTGAAGTATAGCCCTACCCTGGCCTCGCGCTCTGCTCATATGAGCGGTTGAAAACACTGTGTGAGTGTGTGCGCTGTGTGTGTGCGCGGCCGGTACAACACCTCCTACCCTCGGCCCAGCGAGGAGTCTCGCTAAGTCGTGACTCGCAACGCCTTCAAACATTCTGCCGTGAAAAAAAAAAGAGACCCCAGACAAAAGCATTCGCCGTTCTCTGGTGCTCACTAATCAGGAACCAAGTGAGAATATAAACACGTTTCCATACCACCACCACCACACACACACTGGCTTGGCTGTATGAGGAGCACCCTGCTTGAAATCCCCGTTCAGAGCAGACACTCTGAGCTGGAGCCATTTTTGCTGTCCAAATGGTTTTTGCTGTTATTTAGCACTCTATTGTCTGGTGTGTAAAATAAACCCGAAGCGGTTAGAAAAGCCACCAAAGAGAGAAGAACCCGAATAATATGTGAATGTTTGTTTGAGAAGTCAAACGGAACGCAGCAGGAGAAGTCGAGGGAAACGGCTCCGGGTTCTCCTCGAGCTGTCGTATCTCTAGAAACCCAGCTGGGACTTAAACCACAACAGCGAAGTTATTGCTCTCTCAGAAACGTTGTGGAAACGAATCTCTCTACAGTCTACACTATTTTAGTCATTTTTACGCTTTTATCCAAAGCCACACAGTGAACACAGAGACAGGTCATTAAGGAGCAGGTAGGGGTTAAACAGTATGGAGACAGGAGGTTGGGGTTATCTTGCTTAAGGACGCTTAACGGGGTACACTGCAGACATTTGGGATTGAACCCAGGACCTTTGGACCAACCTAACCCAACCCTCCCTCTCTCTCCCCCCCCCCCCCTCCCCCCTCCAGTGACAGTTACATCGTGCGCGTGAAAGCGGTGGGTGATGAGCCGTGATGACTCCAGCGGGGGCTGGTTGGCGCAGGACGGGGGCGCCCTGCGACGCGTGGGGGTCTGTCGCCTGCTGGCCCCCGGGCTGGCCCCCGGTTTGGCCCCTACCCCGGCCGCCGGCACGCTCAGCCCGGGGCACTTCCTCATCCACGGGGAACGCCTGCTAGACAACCAGGTGAGCCCCTCCTCTCCAGGGCTAGGACTAGTGTAGGCCCCTCCTCTCCAGGGTTGGGTCTAGTGTAGGCCCCTCATCTCCAGGGCTGGGACTAGTGTAGGCCCCTCCTCTCCAGGGCTGGGACTAGTGTAGGCCCCTCATCTCCAGGGTTGGGTCTAGTGTAGGCCCCTCATCTCCAGGGGTAGGTGTAGTGTAGGCCCCTCCTCTCCGGGGTTAGGTCGAGTGTAGTGTAGGCCTCTCCTCTCCAGGGTTATCAGCATGGCTAGGAGAAGCTAGCTGAGAAGCAGGCTAGGAGAACGGCATGGCTAGGAGAAGCTAGCTGAGAAGCAGGCTAGGAGAACAGCATGGCTAGGAGAAGCTAGCTGAGGAGCAGGCTAGTAGAATGTCCGGATCGCTAGGAGAAGCTAGCCGACCAGATAGCTTGAGGCGTGTGCACAACATGGCCTGTGTCTAAACGGTTTGCCGTGTGGTGATTGGCAGGTGATACTGGAGTGTCCGCTGAGGAAAGACCTGGTGTACACTACGGCCACACCCACCTTTCACCATTGGAAGGTGGAGGACAGGAGGTGCGGCCTGTCCTTCCAGAGCCCCGCCGACGCCCGGGCGTTCGACCGCGGCGTCCGCAAGGCCATCGAGGACCTGGCAGAAGGTACGCGTCAGGGTTGTTCACCGCTGGGTTGTAAAATGCAGCTTAACTGAGATGATGTCGTGCCGTATTTAAACAGCAAAACATAAAGGCAAATATCATCAACATGATGTACACAAATGTTTAAATATTGAACTGCAGAGACTGCCCAACTTTTGTTCCGTGCCGTTTCCGGCCTGCTGTTGTTTTTACCAAGACGGTTGAACGGTGGTTAGCAAGTTAGTGTGTTAGCGTCCGACCAGGAGAGTTTTCAACGCAGGATGTTTGTGTCCTCTCAGGCTCCACCACCTCATCCACCACACTCCACAACGGGGCGGAGCTGGGAGACGACGACGTCTTCACTGTAAGCACCTCTTCCTGAATGTACTGCCAAGACTGTACTGTTGGACTGTCCTGTGTTCTGTTGGACTGTCCTGTGCTCTATTGGACTGTTCTTTTGGACTGTCCTGTGGTATGTTGGATTGTCCTGTGTCCTGTGGGCTGTTGGACTGTCCTGTGTCCTGTTGGACTCTCCTGTGTTCTGTTGGACTGTCCTGTGGTCTGTTGAATTGTCCTGTGGTCTGTTGAATTGTCCTGTTGGACTGTCCTGTGCTCTGTTGGACTGTTCTTTTGGACTGTGCTGTGGTCTGTTGAATTGTCCTGTGTCCTGTTGACTTGTTGGACTGTCCTTGGTGGTCTGTTGGACTGTCCTTGCTGTTCTGTATTGGAACTTGTTCCTGTGGTTCTGTTGAATTGTCCTGTGCTCTTGTTGGACTGGTCCCTGGTGGTCTGTTTGAAATTGTCCTGTTGGTCTGTTGAATTGTCCTGTCTCATGTTGGACTGTCCTGTGGTCTGTTGAATTGTCCTGTGGGTCTGTTTGAATTGTCCTGTGCTCTTTTGGACTGTCCTGTGGGTTCTGTTGAATTGTCCTGTTGGACTGTCCTGTGCTCTGTTGGACTGTTCTTTTGGACTGTGCTGTGGTCTGTTGAATTGTCCTGTGGTCTGTTGGACTTGTTGGACTGTCCTGTGGTCTGTTGGACTGTCCTGTTGTACTTTAGTGTTCAGTGGTCCTTTTTTGCCATCCTGTAGTTGAGCTGTTGTTTGTGTGAAGTATATAATATTTGTATGTCTGTATATATTATAGTACATTTTGTACAGACACATGCAGGCTTTCAGGGCTTCTCAAGGGCTACTGCCATATACCACTGGCCTGAATGGTGTTAGCATGTATTAGCATACCGTGTGCTGCCATGACCAAATATAAAAATCCATTTCCGTTAGCATGTATTTGCATTAGCATCTGTTTCTGTTAGCCTGTGTTAGCATTAGCATGTTTCCCATTAGAATATGTTAGCGTTAGCATGTGCACATTATAATCGTAGTAGTAGTACAGTACATTGTTTTCTACGAGTGTAGTTACTATTCAGTGTAATGTACCACATATTATCTGCTCTAAAGTTAATTAGTTCTAAGTAGTGTAATTTAAAGTTGGTTATTTTACCACAAAAAGCATAATGGACCAGAAGTTGGAGAACGTAAATACTGGATTTGTCTTGGAGCTGAGATTCCACGCTCCCACCGCAGCTCCCAAACCGCAAGAGAGAGAGAGGGAGAGAGTGTGTGTGTGTGTGTGTGTGGACCCCAGCTCTCCCAACCAACCCACCCCCCCTCCCCCACTCTGTCACCTGACACCCGTAGCTGCAGTAAAGGTCGCAGGGTCACTTCCTGAACACACACACACACACACACACACACACACACAAGAGCTGTTTCCCAGCTTAGCACAGTGATTTACGATAGGAAGTGTCTTGCTGCTCATCTTTGGCTGAGCGAGAGGGGGAGGGGCGGGGGGTAGAGGGGGGGGGGGGGGCGGAGAGAGTGAGTGAGATTAGATCATGGCGACACATTCAGGTGAACGGGGGGCATAAACTCTCATGTCTAAATGTGAATACATTTGTGCAACGTGGAAGTTTTTTACTTTGCATCACATAAAAGGTTTGTAACATTAACCAACATGATAGTCTGGATTCCTCAGTATCTTTAAGTTAATTAGGCCTGTGTGACCATGTACACATACATCCATAATAAGTTAAAATATTGTAAGTCACCCCCCCCCCTCCCCCTCTATTTCCTCTTAAAGTTAACCCCTCCCCCACATACCGTATGTTGTTGGGGGCGGGGCTAACCCCCGACCAAATATTTGTAGATTAGTTTGCAGCTGATTATTGGTAGTTTATTATTGTTGTCATTATATGTAGGCTACTCTACTTTATTAATTCCCCGATGGGGAAATTCATCCTCCTAGGAGCTAGGAGGTAGAAGTTAGGGCTGCTGCAGGGAACTCCAGATCTTGCTCATGGGCAGGGCAGGAGTGTTTACTTAAGCTCAAACAGCAGCCAATCAGTGTTGCCCATCCAAATATTTAAGAGTGGTTTGTCCAATCAGCAGCCTGTGTTTTTCCCACCCCTGCAGAACGCCACCGACAGCTCGTCCAACTCGTCCCAGCGGCTAGAGGGCTGCCCGCCCCCACTCGACGCATCGCCCCTCCCCCACAGACACAGCTGCAGGCTCGGGCATCGCCATGGCAACGACTTCTACGAGCCCTACCGCCTCCCGGACCAGTGCCTGTTGGAACAGGTGAGCTCAGAGTCCCCACACACATCTGATGACCCCATACACCTGATGACCTCACACACCTGATGACCTCATACGCCTGATGACCCCACACACCTGGTGACCTCACACACCTGGTGACCTCACACACCTGATGACCTCATACACCTGGTGACCTCACACACCTGATGACCTCACACACCTGATGACCTCACACACCTGATGACCCCACACACCTGGTGACCTCACACACCTGATGACCCCATACACCTGATGACCCCACACACCTGATAGTATAGCATCTCTTTTTATGGGCTCCTTTATAAAGGTTATATTAAATAATATGGAATGTTTCAGCTCATTCTCCTCCTCCTCCTCCTCCAGTCTCTGTCCAGGCTCCCCCGTCACGTGACCTTCCAGGAGGACCCGGAGATCGTGCGGATCAACCCACGGGAGTGGAGCTGGGAGAGCGGCGGCGGCGGCGTCTCGGAGCGCCGGCCGGGCCGCCTGCCGGTCCTGGAGCGCTCCTGGCTGACGGGCTACGAGGACTACCGCCACGCCACCGTGCGCGACAAGTTCCTGCACGGCGACCACTCGTCCGAGTCCTACGTACACTTCTCCAAGATGGACGGCCAGAAGCACGAGTACGCCTACCCCCCACCGCCGCCGCTGCCGCTGTCCCCCTCCTCGGGCTCCGACGCCGGCCTGGGGCCCCCCGGCCACAAGACCCACCACAGCCACTACGGCTCCTCCTTCTCCGGTGTGGTCTCCGCCCAGCCACGCCCCTTCCTCCCCGGCTCCTCCCCCTCCGACGAGGATGGAGAAGGCGGGGACGGGGTCAAGGGCCACAAGGCGGGTGGCGCTGGCGAGCGCGCTCAATGCGAACACTGCGGTGAGACGTTCTACCTGTCGGCCAACCGGCGGGGGCGGTGCCAGGACGCGCCGGACCCGGTGCGGGGGTGCGTGCGGCGGGTCAGCTGCATGTGGCTCGCCGACAGCATGCTGTACCACTGCATGTCGGACCCCGAGGGCGACTTCTCGGACCCCTGCTCGTGCGAGGGCGGCGGCGGGGCCGGGGGCGGGGCGCGCTGGGGCACCCGGTGGCTGGCCCTGGGCGTGCTGTCCCTGGTGGCACCGTGTCTGTGTCTCTACCCGCCGCTCCACGCCTGCCATCGGGCCGCGCTGGCGGGCGGCTGCTGCGGGGGGCGCCACAAGGCCGTCAGCTGAGCCCCCTACCCCCCCTCACCCCTCCCCCTCGGTTTACAAGTCCGGCCGTCGACACAGAAGGCAGCCGGACGGACACACGGACACCAGAATAAGCCAAAACAAAACGAAAAAGCTGTTTTTGTTGTTGTTGTTGTTGTTGTATTTGACAGATAAGCTGCAGCATCACTGCTTCGCTTCTGACCACACGGTGTTTTTCTAGCGAATCACGATGTCACATACTCCTCCTCTCAGCCCGTTGGTCCGGTTCTGTTCAGGTTCTACCCTGAGAGCCCAGACTCCACACCTGTGTGTGTGTGTGTGTGTGTGTATGTGTGTGCGTGTGTGTGCGTTCGTGTCCTAATAACCCAAAGAGAGCTGATGCTATTTATTTACTCTGTATGTATGAATGGAGTCTCCCGCCCCTGTGGCGTTTGATTGGCGGCTCTGTGGGAGGGGCCTCTGTCTCCAGCTCCACTCAGTGCTTGAAGTCCACAACCCAAAAAAATTCACCAAAACACGGGCTATATATAACTATCGCCGTTTCCGATTGGCTCAGACTTGGTCCAAAAGAGGGCATCGCCTGGCACCCATTTGAGCCAATCAGAACACTGCAATCGTAACGAGCCGTGTGGCCAATCAGAGGTGTTCCCTGGGGGGTTGCCACCTCCCAGGGCTCTGATTGGTCAAAAAGACCGCAAAGGGAGGATGTTGACCATATTTGGTCAAATGAGGTCTTCAGGTGTGTCCGTCACGGCGTCTGGACCTGTCCCTGTTAACCTGCGAAGTACAATCACTTCTACAAACCCTTCCCACGCCTATCCCAGGCTTCTGATTGGCTGAGAGGATGCAGGGGCAGCCGGATGTCACAACAGCAGGAAAACGGTTCTTAATTTAGACCACACTTCCTGGCTTCATGGGTTCCGTACATCACATCCGCTGCCCCTCCACCCTCCGTCCCCCCGTCCCCCCCCCCGTCCTGAAAACATCCTCTGTGTGTCAACACAAGGTGTGGTTTGGAAGGCTGTGATTGGCTGAGAGAGAGACAGACTGACAGACAGACAAGCAGACAGACAGGCGTAATGTGTCTGTCTCCTCCACGCGGCCGAGCCATTTATACAAGTGCCTGAAACACGCTCCCAAACTTATTGTGTATTTAAAATCAAAATTAAGCAAAATCCATGTAATAAATTACACTCGTTTTTTTTACGCTAAGTATTTTTACCTCTGTAAAAAAGAGCAAAAACTATATTATATATATCAAGTGTATGTTGTAAATGTTTATCTCTATTTTAGTTTGTATTTTTAAATAACTGTTTCTAACGTGTACAATGGATGTAGCTCTTACCTCCAAGAAGGACTAGTCAGTACTTTGTAGATAAGGAAGGGTTGCCAGGTCTAAGGAGAAACAAGTAAAAGTGTGTGTCTTAGCTTCTGCCTCCAATAAACTGAGAGAAAACCTTGATCACGTGCCCTGGTGTTTCAGTGTGTGCAAACTTCCTCTACTTTTACCACTTCTTTGTTTCTTTGTCGACTGCAGTGTTTCATTACTATTATTAGAAGAAAGAGAGATTGGGGGAGGCAACGTAGTTTACATGAAGATGTTGTGAAACACAGTCATTTTTTTAAAACACAGTTGAACGTTAGGGAGGTGTTACTCCGCCGCTAAACACAAGTCAGCGGAATCAGATTGTAGGAAATGATTTGTGGAGAAAGGCTATATGTTGACTAGCTAGCAGATAGAATAGCAGTAAAGCGGGAGGCAAGACTAAACGGTGTTATCTAGGGAGAGTCAAAGGTATGTTAGGTGAAACAGTGAGGCAGACAGAGGCGAGTTGTTACTACGGAGCTATTATGTGGAGACTAAGATAAGCGGGTTTAGGAGGGTGTGAGTTACTTTGTGGTGCTGTGGCTAGTGCAGAATTAAGCAGGTTTGACTGGGGGCGGAGGATGGAAGGTTGTTGTTGACTGCCTAAGTTATGTGGATGAACAGCATTAAGGCTTTTGCGAGGGACGGAGATAAGTGCAGTTTGGACATCCATGCCTCTCGCGACTAACGCTTGGTGTTTGATGCCTAAACCGATGTTGCCCCACTGTCTTATGATGTACTCATGCCCACACAAGCATTGGTAAGGTCGGATAAACGTTTCCATGAAAGTTGTGAAGACCCATCACCTTTTACTGTTTAACCGCTTAGAAACACACAAGCGCCTATTGTGAAAATGAATTGTGAACTACTCTCGAATGCAATAACCCCCAACTCCAAAACGGTAGGGAAGCAAGTAGAGGTGCACCAGCACAAGATACATACAGAGGGATCATTGGGGAATAGCGTCTTATGAGGTTATTGTGTGCGTGGCTGCAAAATGCGTTTGAGCGCGAGATAAGTGCAGTTTGGACATCCATGCCTCTCGCGACTAAACGCTTGGTGTTTGATGCCTAAACCGATGTTGCCCCACTGTCTTATGATGTACTCATGCCCACACAAGCATTGGTAAGGTCGGATAAACGTTTCCATGAAAGTTGTGAAGACCCATCACCTTTTACTGTTTAACCGCTTAGAAACACACAAGCGCCTATTGTGAAAATGAATTGTGAACTACTCTCGAATGCAATAACCCCCAACTCCAAAACGGTAGGGAAGCAAGTAGAGGTGCACCAGCACAAGATACATACAGAGGGATCATTGGGGAATAGCGTCTTATGAGGTTATTGTGTGCGTGGCTGCAAAATGCGTTTGAGCGCGAGATAAGTGCAGTTTGGACATCCATGCCTCTCGCGACTAAACGCTTGGTGTTTGATGCCTAAACCGATGTTGCCCCACTGTCTTATGATGTACTCATGCCCACACAAGCATTGGTAAGGTCGGATAAACGTTTCCATGAAAGTTGTGAAGACCCATCACCTTTTACTGTTTAACCGCTTAGAAACACACAAGCGCCTATTGTGAAAATGAATTGTGAACTACTCTCGAATGCAATAACCCCCCAACTCCAAAACGGTAGGGAAGCAAGTAGAGGTGCACCAGCACAAGATACATACAGAGGGATCATTGGGGAATAGCGTCTTATGAGGTTATTGTGTGCGTGGCTGCAAAATGCGTTTGAGCGCGAGATAAGTGCAGTTTGGACATCCATGCCTCTCGCGACTAAACGCTTGGTGTTTGATGCCTAAACCGATGTTGCCCCACTGTCTTATGATGTACTCATGCCCACACAAGCATTGGTAAGGTCGGATAAACGTTTCCATGAAAGTTGTGAAGACCCATCACCTTTTACTGTTTAACCGCTTAGAAACACACAAGCGCCTATTGTGAAAATGAATTGTGAACTACTCTCGAATGCAATAACCCCCCAACTCCAAAACGGTAGGGAAGCAAGTAGAGGTGCACCAGCACAAGATACATACAGAGGGATCATTGGGGAATAGCGTCTTATGAGGTTATTGTGTGCGTGGCTGCAAAATGCGTTTGAGCGCGAGATAAGTGCAGTTTGGACATCCATGCCTCTCGCGACTAAACGCTTGGTGTTTGATGCCTAAACCGATGTTGCCCCACTGTCTTATGATGTACTCATGCCCACACAAGCATTGGTAAGGTCGGATAAACGTTTCCATGAAAGTTGTGAAGACCCATCACCTTTTACTGTTTAACCGCTTAGAAACACACAAGCGCCTATTGTGAAAATGAATTGTGAACTACTCTCGAATGCAATAACCCCCCAACTCCAAAACGGTAGGGAAGCAAGTAGAGGTGCACCAGCACAAGATACATACAGAGGGATCATTGGGGCAATAGCGTCTTATGAGGTTATTGTGTGCGTGGCTGCAAAATGCGTTTGAGCGCGAGATAAGTGCAGTTTGGACATCCATGCCTCTCGCGACTAAACGCTTGGTGTTTGATGCCTAAACCGATGTTGCCCCACTGTCTTATGATGTACTCATGCCCACACAAGCATTGGTAAGGTCGGATAAACGTTTCCATGAAAGTTGTGAAGACCCATCACCTTTTACTGTTTAACCGCTTAGAAACACACAAGCGCCTATTGTGAAAATGAATTGTGAACTACTCTCGAATGCAATAACCCCCCAACTCCAAAACGGTAGGGAAGCAAGTAGAGGTGCACCAGCACAAGATACATACAGAGGGATCATTGGGCAATAGCGTCTTATGAGGTTATTGTGTGCGTGGCTGCAAAATGCGTTTGAGCGCGAGATAAGTGCAGTTTGGACATCCATGCCTCTCGCGACTAAAGCGGTGGGCTAACGCTTGTGTGCGCATTATAGCATCGAATAAACACATGTTGCGTCCCTGAGCCAAAAACCACGGTTTAGGCATTCAAACACCAAGCGTTTAGTCGCGAGAGGCATGGATGTCCAAACTGCACTTATCTCGCGCTCAAGCATTGGATCACCTGCAACACCACAATAACCCTCATGAATACGCTATTGCCCAATGATCCCTCTGTATGTATCTTGTGCTGGTGCACCTCTACTTGCTTCCCTACCGTTTGGAGTTGGGGGGTTATTGCATTCGAGAGTAGTTCACAATTCATTTTCACAATAGGCGCTTGTGTGTTTCTAAGCGGTTAAACAGTAAAAGGTGATGGGTCTTCACAACTTTCATGGAAACGTTTATCCGACCTTACCAATGCTTGTGTGGGCATGAGTACATCATAAGACAGTGGGGCAACATCGGTTTAGGCATCAAACACCAAGCGTTTAGTCGCGAGAGGCATGGATGTCCAAACTGCACTTATCTCGCGCTCAAACGCATTTTGCAGCCACGCACACAATAACCTCATAAGACGCTATTGCCCAATGATCCCTCTGTATGTATCTTGTGCTGGTGCACCTCTACTTGCTTCCCTACCGTTTTGGAGTTGGGGGGTTATTGCATTCGAGAGTAGTTCACAATTCATTTTCACAATAGGCGCTTGTGTGTTTCTAAGCGGTTAAACAGTAAAAGGTGATGGGTCTTCACAACTTTCATGGAAACGTTTATCCGACCTTACCAATGCTTGTGTGGGCATGAGTACATCATAAGACAGTGGGGGCAACATCGGTTTAGGCATCAAACACCAAGCGTTTAGTCGCGAGAGGCATGGATGTCCAAACTGCACTTATCTCGCGCTCAAACGCATTTTGCAGCCACGCACACAATAACCTCATAAGACGCTATTGCCCAATGATCCCTCTGTATGTATCTTGTGCTGGTGCACCTCTACTTGCTTCCCTACCGTTTTGGAGTTGGGGGGTTATTGCATTCGAGAGTAGTTCACAATTCATTTTCACAATAGGCGCTTGTGTGTTTCTAAGCGGTTAAACAGTAAAAGGTGATGGGTCTTCACAACTTTCATGGAAACGTTTATCCGACCTTACCAATGCTTGTGTGGGCATGAGTACATCATAAGACAGTGGGGCAACATCGGTTTAGGCATCAAACACCAAGCGTTTAGTCGCGAGAGGCATGGATGTCCAAACTGCACTTATCTCGGAGTTACTGCTAGTGAACAGTAAGGGGAGGTGTTACTGCTAGTGAACAGTAGGGGGAGGAGTTACTGCTAGTGAACAGTAGGGGAGGTGTTACTGCTAGTGAACAGTAGGGGGAGGAGTTACTGCTAGTGAACAGTAGGGGGAGGTGTTACTGCTAGTGAACAGTAGGGGAGGTGTTACTGCTAGTGAACAGTAGGGGGAGGAGTTACTGCTAGTGAACAGTAAGGGGAGGTGTTACTGCTAGTGAACAGTAGGGGGAGGTGTTACTGCTAGTGAACAGTAGGGGGAGGTGTTACTGCTAGTGAACAGTAGGGGGAGGAGTTACTGCTAGTGAACAGTAGGGGGAGGTGTTACTGCTAGTGAACAGTAGGGGGAGGTGTTACTGCTAGTGAACAGTAGGGGGAGGTGTTACTGCTAGTGAACAGTAGGGGGAGGTGTTACTGCTAGTGAACAGTAGGGGGAGGTGTTACTGCTAGTGAACAGTAGGGGGAGGTGTTACTGCTAGTGAACAGTAGGGGAGGAGTTACTGCTAGTGAACAGTAGGGGGAGGAGTTACTGCTAGTGAACAGTAGGGGAAGGAGTTACTGCTAGTGAACAGTAGGGGGAGGAGTTACTGCTAGTGAACAGTAGGGGGAAGAGTTACTGCTAGTGAACAGTAGGGGGAGGAGTTACTGCTAGTGAACAGTAGGGGGAGGAGTTATAGCTAGTGACCAGTAGGGGGAGGTGTTACTGCCAGTGAACAGTAGGGGAAGGAGTTACTGCCAGTGAACAGTATGGGGGGAGGAGTTACTGCTAGTGAACAGGGAGTGCGGGTTTGTTTGTGTGTGTGTGTGTGTGTGTGTGTGTGTGGGTGTGTGTGTGTGTGTGTGTGGGTGTGTGTGTGTGTGGTGTGTGTGTGTGTGTGTGTGTGTGTGTGTGTGTGTGTGTGTGTGTGTGTGTGTGTGTGTGTGTGTGTGTGTGTGTGTGTGTGTTTGTGTTTCCAGGCTTTAGAGAGAGATGCTGGTCTGTGTGTCTCTCTCCTCTCCGGATGTACTCGCTAAAGCATGTGGGTGATAATGATGGAGGGAGGAGAGGAACGGGGGGGGAGGGGGGAGATATGAGGATGGGGGAGGGAGGGGGTAAGAGAGAGAGGGGGGGAGTAAGGCCCTCGCTGCAGCCTGCGGACCACATCAGGTCCACATGTGCAAACATTTAAGATCTCTAATGGAGTCACCATGGCCTCTCTCTCTCTCGCTCCCTCCCCCTAAATCCTGTTGGAGTTTGTCTTGAAGCCAGATTATTGTAATCCACTAAAAACTCTCCTGTATTGAAGTAATTTTGCAACATCATGTTGTATAGATACTAGACTTTGTGTGTTTGTGTGTGTGTGTGTGTGAGAGAGAGAGATAATATAAGTGTGTTTCACAGGGTTTTACAGAAGTTTGTCTGCCAAAGTTTGTCAGGTGATTGAAGCAAATCTGCTTTTTATATCAAGCATCAAAATGGAAAAGAGTATTTGGTCGACCACCTTTTAAGACAAACCCCCTCAAACTTGGTATTCTTAATAGTTGTCCTCAGTGTGTTACTGCTAGTGAACAGTAGGGGGAGGAGTTACTGCTAGTGAACAGTAGGGGGAGGAGTTACTGCTAGTGAACAGTAGGGGGAGGAGTTACTGCTAGTGAACAGTAGGGGGAGGAGTTACTGCTAGTGAACAGTAGGGGGAGGTGTTACTGCTAGTGAACAGTAGGGGGAGGAGTGACCACCAGTGAACAGCAGGGGGAGGAGTTACTTCTAGCCAACACCAGGAGGTGGTGTGAATTAGTGCATGAGTGTTATTGAAGCGCCACATATTATGAAGGCAATTGTTGCTTTGCGAAGCGTTGCAGATCTGGTTTTATTTTGCAATTGGCACTGAAACCAAAAAAGCTCAAGTTTTGCAATGAAACCCATATAACCCATCCATACAAATATATAAATAGACCTCTGCTGAGGTCTCAGGCTTGTTAAGTTGTTATTAAAGCATAAGGTCGTCTACCTGAAAGGCTTTTAGCAGATGTGTGCTAAATTACACACGGCTGTGGTGGGAGCGGCTAGCATCTACACAGCCGACCCTGAGTACCGCCACGTACTAACACGTACTACACACCGCAGTGTGGTACTGTCGTCCGGTGTAATATTAGTACACGAGCCAATCATATTAGCATATTTTTGCCGGGCCGTCATTGATGACGACAAACTATAAAAGCTATTTCCGTCCGAATAGTGTGATGCTATTAAAATTAAAATTAAAATTACACTTTGAGTTGCCTGTTCATTGGCGTTGCTGACCTAAGGTTGGAGAGGTTATTAAATAAAGTTTAAAAGTGTCGGGTTAGGTAATAGCCCCCTTGTGAGTTATCCAAGCGAATGCAGTGTCCATAGTTTACAGTAACATCCGGGTAGTTTTAGTATACCGCTTTGGATTATCTACTCACGTGGCAATCTGATTTCAGACATACTGCATACTACTCTTGCATACGACACAGTATTTT
This sequence comes from Coryphaenoides rupestris, assembly GCA_002895965.2. Lineage (NCBI taxonomy): Eukaryota > Metazoa > Chordata > Actinopteri > Gadiformes > Macrouridae > Coryphaenoides > Coryphaenoides rupestris. The sequence goes on along the minus strand of PIJE02001568.1, from coordinate 66,093 downwards.
AGTGTGGATATTCAGACAGAGCCATATGGACGTGGGTTTTTTTGTCACCATGGTTTTATAAATGTTATATGCGCCCCGTGTGCCTGCAGATGAAGTTATGCCGCAATGGATATTCATAATTCATAATAATTCACTGTGATTCAAGGTTGGAGGGCTCAAATCCCTCTGCACACACAAAGTAAGAGTTACTTTAGTATTGTACAATAAATCAAAAATATTAGTTTCATGCGATCAGACAACTATGGTTTGTGTGTGTGCGTGTGTGCGTGTGTGTGTGTGTGTGTGCGTGTGTGTGTGTGTGAGGGGTCAGGACGCATTCTGTCATCGATCCGGCAAATGAAACAGATCCAAAAATAGATGGGCGTGGGCCGACGATGCCGCCAGCCAATCAGAGGAGAGACGAAGGAACAGGGCGGAGCTTAGAGAGGAGTGGCTTGATGGTTAGTCTGACATATTGAAGTACCGTGCGTGTATCTCTGCAGTGTGTGTAATGTGTGTGTGTGTGTGTGTGTGTGTGTGTTGTGTGTGTGTGTGTGTGTGTGTGATCTGTGTGTGTGTGCGTGTGTTTCTGCTGAGTCAGTGCCGATTGAAAAGCATTTCCTCTCCTCCTGCATCACCTTTGCTCCTCTCATCCCTTCTTCTTCCCCCCCCCCCCCTTCTTGTGTTTGTCAGTGAGTGTGTGTGTGTGTGTCTCTCTCTCTCTCTCTCCTCACCTCTTTCTCTCTCTTCCTTTTCCCCATCACTCCCAACCTCTCTCTCTCACTCTCTCTCTCTCCCTCTCTCTTTAAAAGCAGGGCTGCGGAGGGCTTTGCCACATAGTCCATCTCGCTCCGGGACACTCCAGACCAGACCAGACCAGAACCAGATCAGGCCCTCTGCACCAGACCAGGACCGGACTAGACCAGGACCCCAGAGGCCGGACCTGAGAGGAGAGCCAGAGACCCCTGTTCCCAGCAGGCAGGAGAGACCAGAGGCCAGAGACCAGACCCAGAGACCCAGAGACCCAGAGACCCAGAGACCAGAGAACATGGACGCCTTCCGGAAAGGTTTCTCGGCGGCTAAAGATGGCGTGACGGCGGCGGCGGAGAAGACGAAGGCTGGCGTGGGGGACGCAGCGACCAAGACGCGCGATGGAGTCCTGTATGTGGGTAAGAGAGAGAGAGAGAGGTAGGGTGTGTGTTTGAGAGAGAGAGAACATTACAAGGTGATGTTACGATGTCATTCGATGTTAAATTCATGTTGGAGAAGAGATACCATGAGAGTAAGATGAAACTTTATTGATCCCAGACAAGATGACTTTCAAGAATGATGATGCATAAAGAGAGAAAGGGAGGGAGGGAGGGGGGAGGGAGGGATGGAGAGAGGGAGAGAGGGAGAGAGGGGGAGGGGGGGAGGGAGGGAGGGGGAGGGATGGGGAGCGCAAGCAAGAGAGCTAGTTGGAGACGGAAGGAAATAGAGAGATGGAGAGACAGAGGGAGGGGGAGAGAGAGAGAGAGAGAGGGGGAGGCAGAGGGAGGGAGAGGGGGGAGGGAGAGACAGGGCGGGGGGGGGGGGGAGGGAGAAAAAGGAAAGGAGGAAGACAGAGAGAGATAGACCAGACATACAGAACAAGAGACAGAGTGTGGTAAACGAGAGACACGAGAGGATAAGCGATAGAAGAGGAGAGAGAGAGAGGAGAGATGTGTGGTGTGTGGTGTGTGTGTGTGTGTGTGTGTGTGTGTGTGTGTGTGTGTGTGTGTGTGTGTGTTGTGTGTGTGTTGTGTGTAGGAGGGAGAGAGGAGAGAGAGAGGTAGGGTGTGTGTAACATCCAGCCTGTCCCATCACACCAAAGTGCTCCATTACACACTCTGCTGTTGTCTGCAGTGTGTGTGTGTGTGTGTGGTGGTGTGCGTGTGTGTGTGTGTGTGTGTGTGTGTGTGTGTGTGTGTGTGTGTGTGTGTGTGTGTGTGTGTGTGTGTGTGTGTGTGTGTGTGTGGTGTGTGTTGTGTGTGTGTGTGTGTGTGTGCGTGCTGTGTGTGTGCGTGCGTGCGTGCGTGGACAATTATTATATTATTATATAGAGGCAGACAGGTAAGGTTTAGACAGGCGAAGGTAGGCAAGGTAAAAGGTAGACAGGTAAAGGCAGACTAAACAGGTAGACAGGTAAAGGTGTGCTCTTCTCTTCCAGGCAACAAGACCAAGGACAGTATGGTCGCCGGCGTCAACACAGGTACACCAGGTGTCTCCTCCATACCTCCTCCCGATTGGCTAATGACCGGGGGAAGAACACACATAAATGCATACTAACATTGTTTCACATTTATGGTTACATTACATTACATATTATATTCTTACATATCATGACATGTATTGTTACTGTTAGACGGACATACATCCTGTTTTCTGTTTCCTGTCAGTGGCCCAGAAGACCACTGAGCAGGCCAACGTTGTAGCCGACTCGGCCGTCACGGGAGCCAATGAGGTGGCTCAGGCCACGGTGGACAGCGTGGGGAACGCCGCCCTGGCCAGCGGATTGGTCGTTTCTGTGAGTCACAGTTCTTAGCTGGGTTTCTGCTTCCTGGTTTCCCTGATGTGTGTCGTGTGCAGACAGATCCAAGGAACGTCATTGGTCCAAACTTACTGGAACACGATCGGTCCAAACATACTGGAACACGGTCGGTCCAAACATACTGGAACACGATCGGTCCAACATACATGGACACTGATCGGTCCCAAACATACTGGGAAACATCGATTGGTCCAAACATGATTGACATGAGGAACATGAGGAACATGATTACCTGGCACCTGGTTTTCTCCATGCCAGCGGTCTAGATTTACCTGGTTCTATGCTAGCTATCTAGACATACCTGGTTCTGGTTCTATGCTAGCTGTCTATCTGTATCTGGTGTCTGTGTAGTGGTGTCGCTTTACCTGTCCCTACTCTTTGACAGGTATGTGGCTTATGCCACGACTATACTGTGTTCTGTTGTCTGTAATACTTTTTTCTTTTTGTATAACTCTGTGGTGATTGGCTGGAAACAGGAGGAGGCGGGACCAGTGGCGGATGAGGTGCCTGATTGGTCTGGGGAGGGGACTGAACGCATGGCATGATGCCCGCTGCATTTTGGAAACTAAATAATAACTGTAACTCTGCAACCATGTGACCAAGGTTTTAAAACATGGTCTGGCCAACTGACTCTACTGAGCCTACTGCTGCTAACCTGAGATAGAGACAGCGTTGAGTCATATACAACATGGAATATGAATTGATGAATGAATGACGTTATTCATGTTTATATGATTGCCAGCTGATTGATGTTGAAGGTACTCATTCATAGTGATATCCAGTGTGTTCCCTTGCTCGTATTAAACCATCCAGTGGTCATGTGATTAGCTTAATACAACTAACTCCTGCTCGCTCTAATGTGGCCGAGGGGATTTACACCAAACTCACCCTCCTACTGTTATCTCACCAATATAAGGGATAGAGCTGTTTCTAACCCTCTGTCTTTCTGTCTGTCTGTCTCTCTGCCTGTCTGTCTGTCTGTCTGTCTGTCTGTCTCTGCAGGCTGATATCCCCCATGCAGATGCGGAATCAGACCAGGTTGAGACCGCCTCATAGGTGAAAACACCACCTCCACCTGTACACCAACACCTATACACCGACACCTGTCCTCACGTTTACTTGTACACCTCCACCCGTACACCTCCACCTGTACACCTCCACCTGTACACCTTTACCTGTACACCTCCCCCTGTAATAATGAATAATAAATGAATCAACAATCATGCATTTGTTTCTCTTGCTCTCTCTAGCCAATCATCAGTGATTTCCTGGTTCAGCCACCGGCAGGACCGGAGGAGCAGCTTGACCTTTGACCTCTGTCGCCCCCGCCAGCTACCCCATAATAACCATGCTGTGTGCTTTACTTAATATCAATGGTCGTTTCCATGGTTATCTAGCTCAACCTAACCCATTTTATTAAATGTCTCACCATTGTCTGTACCATTCATGGATCTTTCTCTCTCTCTCTCTCTCTCTCTCTCTCTCTCTCTCTCTCTCTGTCTCTCTCTCCCTCTCTCTCTCCCTCTCTCCGTCTCTTTGTCTCGCTCTCACGTGCAAAATAAATCCATCATCTTCTAACAAATGAAGCGCAATTAGCTCATTAATGAATTATTCAGACCACGCCCCACCATGCCACACCCCCTTCAAGCCACACCCCATGTCACTCGAGATGGCTCCGCCCCACGTCTACAGAGGCTAAGAAATGCTCTAAAGCTTTAACTCACACACACACACACACACTAACAAAACTGTTGTTGGTGTCAATGCAGACTCTCGAAAATAAAAACACTAAACTGTCTGTTTGACTCAGATTTCTTTGACTCTTTATTTTACATATTTATTTGTTTTACTCTGGGTTGTTCTAAACCTTAACTCACTGTCCCTCACGTTAGTGTGGATATTTGGGAGGCATAGATACTTGTATAGAGGGCGACTATTCACTATTCCACAACATGAGTGAGTCAGTTACCGTCCCCAGCATGCTGTCTGGTGTAACGCTGTGTTGCTAAGACTCCTTCTCTGTCCTCTGTGTGGGACACGATCAAATTCCAGCATTTCATCTACCAAGAAACTACCGATTAAAGAAAAGGATCAACGAAATCAGTGACAGCTAGCCCACAAGCTAAACAAAGAGCTAATTTAGCCGAAAATGTAAGCTTGCAGCGAAAACGCAAATTATACAGCTAACGCCGGAATTATTCACCTGACAAACATAAATGTTCATAGGAAATGACAGAAGCAATATACCAACATATGTTGAATGAATTCTATATTATGTTGTATCTAACATACATTAATAAAATAAATAAACCACCAGGAACTCTTACAGCAGACTGAGATATAATATTGGGGTATACTTCCCCAAGTCTGCAGCAGGGGCTCACGTCGTTTACTTAAACACACCTGTGGAGTGTGTGTGTTGTTGCTGGCTGATTTAAACAGCCTCGCCTGACCTGACCCAGTTAGAGTCTGGGGTTGGGCTGAGCTGCATATAGCTGAGGTACACATTGACTAATCAGTGCACCACAGGTTAAAGGGGAGATATTATGCCACAAGGTGTGAGCGTGATTAGCCATTGCAAGCCGTTTCACAATTGCCACGTGACTAATGTCCACCTCGATGTATGCTGACTAGATGAGTTTACCTGTCGGTACAGTCCACTGGGTAGGCTGGTAGACTGATCTAGACATTCCCACGCCTGGTGGCATAATATGTCCCCTTTAAGCCAGGCATCACCACACACACACTCAAACAGAGCGCTAGCATGCTAGCATGTACTACCATCTGCTCGGTCTTCCACTATGACTCAAATGGCAATAAACCAGATTGCTCAACACTTTCCTGTGTGTTAGTGTGAGTGTGTGTGTGTGTGTGTGTGTGTGTGTGTGTTCGTGTGTGATCGGGTTCATTTTGTATCAGCCATGCTGTTATTTGTCATGTGTTCCTGGATTTTGCATCTCCATTGATTGAAGTTTTTTGTGCTGACCTTCTTCCCGAGATCATGTCTATTTTTATTGTCTCCTCATCTGCTCTCCTCATCTCCTTGTCTCCTCTCCTCTCTATCAGTTGTTATTAAACGGTGAACTCCCTGATAAGAGTCCTCAGTCTAAATTCCATCCAGTCACCATCACCGATCATCACTCCTTAGTTCTACATCACATTCTAGTAATAGTGTGTGATGCTCCACTAGTAGTGTCATGGTAGCATCTGTTGCTACGATGTAATGCTAGCGCCTCATGTTAACCTGAAGTCATGTCATAGCTAATCTGAGCTAGCACGTGCGGCCCGCCCATCAGAAGCGATAAGCGCAGTATAAACCTCATACATTGGACCTCGGCTCTTGCCACTGTGCTGTCCTCCACCTGAACGGCAACAACACAGTGGAACCTGGCAGCAATCACACCTGAAGATCATCACCAACATCTCCTCGCTGAGGGGTTCTGTCAGGACAGGACCTGCTGGTCTGGGTCTGGCAGGGGAACCATGAAGAGGAGAGACCTGATTGGTCCGTTGGGACACGAGAACCCAGCGATGGAGCTGGAGATGACCAATGAGGTCAGACACCAGGTGAGTGTTACCTGTCTGTCTGTCTGTCTGTCTGTCTGTCTGTCTGCCTGCATGTATGTCTGTCTTTCTGCCTGTCTGTCTGCCTGCCTGCTTGCCTGTCTGTCTGTCTTCTGGATTTGATTTGATTGATTAAATACAAGCAGCTTGCTTCCTTTACTTTCTATGCCAGAAAGAGAGGCCTAGTGGGGGGGTGTCCACTGGGTCCCAGCGCCCTCGTAGTTCCAGGGTGTCCGAGGCGGCCAGAGCCAATCGGAGAGCTGGAAAACAACACACAGGTACACAACATACACATACAGTTTAGATACATAAAATGACATATATAGTGTCCAGGTGAGTCCAGGTAAGTCCAGGTTTGTCCAGGTGTGTCCAGGTGTGTCCAGGTGTGTCCTGGGGATTCCAGGTGAGTCCAGGTGTGTCCAGATGAGTCCAGGTGAGTCCAGGTTAGTCCAGGTGTTTCCAGGTGAGTCCAGGTGTAACCTGGAGGGGGTTCTGTGTTCCAGAAAAGTCTGCAGATGGTAAATACCGAGGCCTGGCGAAGGAGGATGAGGAGGGTGAAGAGCAAGAGGCTTGTGATGTCACAGACGCAGGGTTTAAAATACTGGGACTGAACAGGAAGCTCCTGGACTATTTCAGAGACCTCGCCGCCAGCAAAAAAGACACAGACCAGGTAAGATATATATACATACCATATATATAGGTATATATATGGATATACATGTGTATATACGTGTGTATTCTGTGGTGTGTGTGTGTAGGTGGACCTGCAGTATGTGGCCGACATCATCTTGGACGGAGCTGACCCCAACACTCAAGATAAATACGGACAGACGGTCTTACACGAGGTAACACACACACACACACACACACGCACGCTCTCTCATAATACACACACACACACACACACATACTCTCTCATAAACACTCACATACACACACACACACACACACACTCTCGCTCATAAACACACACATGTATACACACACACATACAAACATTGAACTATACGTGTGTGTGTGTGTGTGTGTGTGTGTGTGCTACAGGTGTCGCGGGCCTGGAGTGTGGACGTGATGCGGTGCTTGCTGGACTCGGGGTCCGACCCCCAGCGGGCGGACAAGTTCGGGGTCACCGCCCTCCACGTGGCGGCTGCTCTGGACTACCCTGAGATGACTTGCTTCCTGCTGGACAGGAAGGGTACTGATGTTGTTGATGATGTTTATGATGATGTTGTTTACATTGTTGTTGTTGTTGTTCTTTACGTTGTTGTTCTTCTTCTTCTTGTTGTTGATGTTCTTGTTGATGATGTTGATGATGATGTTGTTGTTTACATTGTTGTTGTTGTTGTTGTTGTTGTTGTTAGTGGACATGGAGGCGCGTACGCATCGAAACAGCCAGACTCCGCTGCACTACGCTGCTAAGAACGGCGCAGCGGCGACCATCAGGCTGCTAGCGCAGGCGGGAGCCGACGTCAGCAGCAGAGACTACAAGCACAGAACCCCCCTGCAGCTAGCCGCCGTCATGGGTACAGCAGCTCTGATGCTACCATGAAGCTAACACCACCAAACACGAAGCCACCTAGAACACTAGCTAGGTTAACTTAATAGTGCTTGTGCTAATATCCCCAAGCCACCTACAATACCAGCTAATTCTAACACTACCGCTAACGCTAAACCACCTAAAACACAAGCTAGGCTTAATTCTTAATGCTTCCAACACTGTGTGTTGGCTGTATGTATGTGTGTTGGCTGTATGTATGTGTGTGGCTGTGTGTGTGTGCGTGTGTGTGTGTAGATCGCAGCGAGGCGGCCCATGTGCTCCTGGAGCTGGGGGCGGATGCTGGAGTGAAGGACTCTGACGGACAGCTCTGTATCACTGCTATGATTGCCCGAATGCCTGCTGTGGTGAGCGATGGCTCAGCCCTGATTGGATGCTGCTGAACAATAACACAAAACACATGACGTCATGCGATTGTTAATCCTGATACCATTGAATAATCATGGGTCATTCCATGGTTAAAGGGGACATATTATGCCACCAGGTGTGAGGGTGATTAGCCACTGCAAGCCGTTCCACAATTGCCACGTGACTACCGTCTTGTGACATCACAAGTGGGAATGTCCACCTACCTAGATGTATGATGACTAGATCAGTCTACCAGCCTACCCAGTGGACTGTACTGTACCGACAGGTAAACTGATCTAGTCAGCATCCATCTAGGTGGACGTTCCCACTTGTGATGTCACTAGACGGTATGGTCACATGGCAATTGTGAAACGGCTTGCTAATAGCTAATCACACTCACACCTGGCGGCGTAATATGTCCCCTTTAATGTTGGGCTGTCCTTCAGGCACGCGTGGCTCTTGGTCAGTTCCACGTGACGGACCGCATGACCCGGAAACAGTTCTTCTACCTCAACCTGCTGGAGCCACCGTCACGCAGAGACCCTGGTGGTGAGAGGCCCCCTCCCCCAACTCAATAGATATACTATAGTATTGTACATATACTGCATGTACTCCAGTGGAATAAAGCGCTTGACTATTCCCACCCCCTCCTCTCCCTCTCTCTCTCCCCTCCCCCCTCTCTCTCTCTCTAGACTCAGAGAATGATGTCACTGAGCCCAGGTCTCCAGTAAGTTGATCAGATGATTTGAATATGAAAAACTAGATCTAGATACAATCCAAGAATCTAGATATTTATCTCATGTATCTCATGGTGATAGCTTGAACTACATACTGTATAGATGTATGTATGTATGCAAGAGAGATGATCTCAAATAGAGCTTTACACCTGTGACCTAATCTAAACTTGACCTCTGACCTCTGCTACAGCTGGAGGTGATCGTGCACCAGGGCTGCCTTGACCTCATCATGCACCCTGTCATCCTCAAACTGATCCTTACCAAGTGGTCTCTCTACGGGAGGTCTGTTCCTCTCTCCTCCTCCTTCTCCTCTCCTCCTTTCCTCCCTCTCATCTCCTCCTCCTCCTCCTCCTCTCCTCACCTGGTGTAAACCCATTCAGATCAAACTGTCAAACTCATGTCTAGGTCAGGGGCGTGGCTTCTCCTCACCCTCAACTTTCTATTTATCGTTTCCTGGACGACCGTGGCTATCTCCATCTCTGACACGCCCAAGCCCTACGTCTTGCCCCAGGTTCGAGATCACACACACACACACACACACCACACACACAGAGGCACACACAAACACTTTATGTATTTTGTATTTATGTGTGTGTGTCTGTGTGTGTACAGGACTGGTGGCGTGTGCTCCTCCTGGTGGTAGCTCTGCTCCTGCTGGGCGGGGAGGTGCTGAGGGAGGTGAATGAGATCCTCTCCTCCAGGAGGAAGCTGCTCCTCTGGAAGAGGTGGTCCAAGCACAACACCTCCTCCGACCTGCTCCTCTCTCACCCCATGTGGCCCGAGGTTCGTACACACTGCCCACATTAACAGTTCTGAGTCAACGTGCTCAGAATCCAACAGTGACAACAACCGTCAAATACAACATCGACAAGTGTTGCCTTGACAACGCAAAACAAAACAATTCAGCTGACGATGTCGATAAAACAACAATAGCCTGATGAAACCAATTAATCATTGTAATCATTGTTGGTAACTGTGGTATAAGTGTAAATAAACCACTCCAGGGTTTTCTCGTTAACGGAGATAATGTAATAATAATGTATAAATATGTAAATGTAATAATGCATGACAGGGCTTCATTCCACAACACACACACACAGTATATGTAACTAATACTGTGATTCCTCCGGTGGTTTGAAGGAGAAGAGCTTCCTTTGAAGAACAAATCAAACAGATCGACAACACCCACGTGGACCTACTGTCACGACCTCTGGTACACACACACACACACACACACACACACACACACACACACACAACCACGCGCATGCCATGCACGCTCATACACACATAGGAACACACCACACGGACTAACAGGAAGTGGATGATATGGCATATTAGCTTGGCTGTGCTCGGCTGGGTGTGTCCCAGGAACATCTTTGATGGGCTGGTGTACTGCCTGCTGGCCGGCGGCGATGGGGGTCCACCTGGCGAACATCTTGCATGTCTCCCCCGCACTCCACGCGACTAGTCTCCGCCTCCTCGCCGTCACCATCGTCTTCCTCTGGCTCCGCCTCCTCAAGCACGTCAGGGCGTTCAGGTGTGGACTGCTCGTTTGTGGTATTGTTAGGTCTCACGGTGGACATCTGCTCAGACAGAGGCTATAGGCCACACCCCCTCTGGCCTCAGGTTCCAAAATTCCTATTGAGAAGTGTCGGGTAACCATGACAATAGAGGGCGGTGACAGCTGGCCAATAGGAGCAGGGAGGGTGGTACTACAACCGTTAGCATGACTCATCCCATGGATACATATGAACCATTCTGGTGTTTCCTTGGCGACCAGCAGCTGTCAGCTACCAGTTGTCTTGTGTCTCCCAGGGTGATGGGGCCGTTCATCGTGATGCTGGGCGAGGTGGTGGGGGACGTGATGCGCTTCCTCTTCCTCTACGTGGAGATCGTCATCCCGTACGCCTGCGCGTTCTGGATCATCTTCGGAGGTAGAACCATGATGAGATGAATATGAGTTTCTCCTGAATGAAACACGTCCCTCACGTCCCTCTCTCAGACTGTTACCAGCAAACTGTTTGATTCTTTCAACCAATCATCAAAATGAACACCTGAATGAAAAACATCAATATTCTCATTTCAATTCAATTCCACTCAAGTCAAAATAACTGTCAGCAGTTACAATGCCAAAGCAGTATTAATATCCAACTAAGGTAATATAATGTCCTAAATGTAAATGTCCTTAATGTGAATCTAAATGTAAATGTAATGTCATTTTTTATATGGAAATCAAAAAAGCCCTTTATGAAGTTGATGTATTTTGTGAGATGAGAGATGTTACATGCTACATGCTGTATATATACACATTGCTGTAAATACTGTACATTTTCCAATTCCAATTTGTGTTATTTGTATTGTCCCCTCCTCCTCCGGTCTCAGGGCTGGACGCTGTGTCCAGCATGCGGACCTTTCCCACACTGCTCTACAGCTTGTACCGCATGACCCTGATGGACGAGTACCAGTTTGACGCCATGGTAACCGTGGATCCCACCATGGCCCACCTGCTGTGTGGAACTTTCCTCTTCCTCTCCTCCATCCTCTGCATGAACCTCCTCATCGCCCTGCTGTCTGACACCTTCCAGAGGTCTGTCTACCTGTCTGTCTATCTCTCTGTCTGCCTGACACCTTCCAGAAGCCTGTCTACCTGTCTGTCTGTTTGTCTCTCTGTCTACCTGTCTGACTGACACCTTCCAGAGGTATGTATATGTATTGTATGTATATTTGTGTTGGATTGTAATAAATGCATAATAAATATTTCGATGAAAGCGTCATTCTGAGTAATAATGATGTCATTAAGCAATTAGCTGTCGTCTACCTCCGGCTGGCTTCCGCTTCCTCTTCCAGTCCTCCGTCGACGACGAGGAGGAGGAGGAGAAAGATGGCTTCAGCCGAGTCTGAGCGAGAAGTCTCCACTGCGATATGTTCCGAGTTTCTCCGTTTCTCGGCCAAAGACACCGCCTCGGTAAGCGACGGCCGGCTCCCCGGGACCGCGGCGCTCTAACGCCGGCGTGGCGGGCGAGCGGGTCGACGGTAAACCCGCGACAAGCCCGCAACAAACCCGCGATAAACCCGCGACAACCGCACTGTTTTGTCGACTTGTTTTTCTCTCTCTCCCCTCTCAGCTAGGCTAGGCTAGGCTAGGCAAGGCTAGGCTAACACTTGGTACGCTAGTGCTGCTAGCGCCGTGCTAACGAGCCCATACCATAACATGACGTCTGCTAGGCTAGTGCTGCTAGCTCCGCGCTAACGACGCTAAATACGATGTGACATCTGGTGTGCTAGGCTAGTGCCGCTAGCGCCGCGCTAACTATAACATCTGGGGCAGGCTAGTGCTAACGAGGCTACTAGCTCCGTGCTACGAGAGCTACACGGCTCTGTGTCGCGTCGTATACATCATATATATTATATATGTACATTATGCGGGATGTCACACTGTGGTTGTACATGGATCCTCGCTGGTTGTCATCTGATGACACATTGTCACTGTGCTGTTAAAAGGGCCTTTATGTCCACATACATGGGAGCAGTTGTCGATGTGTTGTTGTTGTTGTTATTGTTGTTGTGGATATATATTTACCATTTGTACAACACGTATACAAACACGGGTCGTTGGTTTGGGTTACTTGGTTTTGATGTTTCCCAGATGACGAACCTTTTGTATGCCATCCCGTTGGAGGTGGTGGCACTGAAGTTATTCTGACATTAAAGTTCCATTAAATAAAGACATATTATATAATTTCCTCTTGCAAACCCTTCGCTTTCTTATCAGCTTAGTCTGAGGTTTGCCCGCCTCGCACACGACGGTATCTCTTCCCTTCATGTCCACTGACATTTAACAACATTGTAGATGCAGTATATTTACCTTTACATTTACATTTTGGAAATTTGGCAGACGCTTTTATCCAAAGCGACTAACAAAGAGTACATTTGTTGAAGGAGACAGCAATATTCATAGTTACGAGGCTAATAACAAGTTTCATAATTTCTAGCATGATAAGAGCAGTAGCTGAGGATATCTGAGCATGTT
>PIJE02001568.1:45973-52365 GCA_002895965.2 Coryphaenoides rupestris | reverse complement strand
TGATCGGATGTCAACTACTAATGTTTACAACATTTACATTTACATTTAGGGCATTTGGCAGACGCTTTTATCCAAAGCGACTAACAAAGAGTACATTTGTTGAAGGAGACAGCAATATATCGCTGTGGTACATAGAGATAGGAATAGAACAGGTTTTGAGCATTCATATTTGCGAGGTTAATAGAACAATTTTCATAATCGCTAGGGTGCCTTCATACTAGCTGGAATAAGAGTGTCACTCTGAACACATTACCAACGTCTAAGAACATACAATATGCTAAGCAATGCCAAGTACTATTATATTTGCAACTGAATTATTATGCGTTGCTATTGCTAAATGTGTGTCAGGTTCGGCACAAATATTTACGTTTGAGATAAAAAAAAAAAAACTGCTGCTGCTGCTTGAATGACTTCATAGGTTTGCCACGACAAAAGGTTTTCATCGGTGTCACAATAACACGCAACAGGAACTTGTCAGCGATGTTGTGGTGTGGGCGTTCCTCGATGTTTGTGGGGACGTGTTCCAGCACTAGGAATAAACCCGCTGGCATGGGCAGGCAGGACTTAATGTGGAAACTGAGCGGGCATGAGGTTTCATTTGAAACCCGGTGTATACTTTTGTAACAGTTCCTGTTATTTGCGACGTCACCGTGGTTACCAATCAGGATTAGCCAGGAGGCTCCCAATGTAGGCCAGGAATCTGCAGAGACATGAATGTTGGCCGAGCGACTAGCGAGCAGCATACCTAACAGTTGGCTCTCCTGTTCGGTTTGTTCAGAACCGCACTCAGGACATCTGCCTGCTGACGTCATGTACTGTTGTCTTGGAAACGAAAGAGGGGAGGGAGTTTTTCAGGGCGTAGGGTTAGGGAGTGGTTAAGGGGTAGGGTTAGGCAGTGGTTCAGGGTGTAAGGGTTAGTGAGTGGTTCAGGGTGTAAGGGTTAGTGAGTGGTTCAGGGTGTAGGGGTTAGGGAGTGGTTCAGGGTGTAGGGGTTAGGGAGTGGTTCACGGTGTAGGGGTTAGGGAGTGGTTCAGGGTCAGGGAGTAGTTCAGGGCATAGGGTTAGGCAGTGGTTCAGGGTCAGGGAGCGGTTCAGGGTGTAGGGTGAGCTTTAGGGTGGCACGATATTGGAAAAAATGAAATTTCAATACTTTTGTTCTTTGCGATATGTAGAAATACAGGAAACACTTGACATGCGTGCTTACGCAGTATACTGGCAACAGTTGCTGGCGACTAACTTGTTTTGTCAATCGAGTGGTCACAAACATTAGCCGGTATAACATCTAAGAAATATATAATATGTAACATTTCAATAATTCCTATAAGTGTGGTTATATGAATGTGTAGTTTTTCATAGTGTGGTTATATGAAAAACTACACATCGATAACACATTACAGATTATTCATAGCAAGCACAGTTGATGCTCCACAGATTCAGCTTTTAATGCCACACAGGTGTGAGTAAGGTTTGATGCGTTTAGCTGGAGGAGGAAGTGCGAGGGACTGCATTTCCTGGTTACTCTGGACAACACAACCTTCTGGGAATGTGATGCCTACTCGCTTGTTGAGGACTAATTTGACACTTGGCCAAATTTGACAGATTGCACCTTTTGGGAACACGCTGTATGGTGGCTGGCTAGCTGGCTGGCTGGCTGGCTTGCTAGTAACATGATATCCTCTACATGCTGTCATGCAGAGAAAGCTGCACTATCATTCATAAGGACAATTATCGGTGTGTGTGTGTGTGTGCATCCTTATAGCGCTTTAGAGAAGGTTGTATTGATTTAATTTGTATTAAACAACGTTGAGTGTATGTCTAGCTGTTGATTCGTGTAATACGTAGGGTTAGGTAAATCATATACCATACAGTCTAGCCTCGCGTATTCCCTCCACTAACTTACACGTTTTTTTAATCTCCAGTTAGCTTAGAGATAACATGACAGGATATGACAAATGCTAACTACAGCTCCCTGTACACACTCCATAGCTCCATGCTAACTATAGCTCCATGCTAGCTACAGCTCCCTGTACATGCGCCATAACTCCTTGCTAACTGACTACTACTTCCTCTGCAGGCATGGCTCCAGGCTTCCGACCTCCATAAAGAGGTCTACCAGCACCTTGCTCTCTACGTTCCCAAGATCTACTGCCTGGGGCCCAACCTCAACCCCAGCAGCGAGGACCTGCTGGCCCCCCTGCTGCTCCTGGTCCCCCTGGAGTGGTACCTGTTCGGCGAGGAGCCAGCCCTGGCCCTGGCCCGGCTGGAGAACAGCAGCCAGCCCTCCCAGCTGTGTGGGCATGTCTTCAAAGTGGGGGAGCCCACCTACTCCTGCAGGTTGGCATGGGAGCACGTGTGGGATGTACAACACGCATACATAGTAACACATACATAGTACACGCATGTACACACACACACTACATTTATCCAAAGCTACTGCCATTGAAAGTGTGTGTGTGTGTGTGTGTGTGTGTGTGTGTGTGTGTGTGTGTGTGTGTGTGTGTGTGTGTGTGTGTGTGTGTGTGTGTGTGTGTGTGTGTGTGTGTGTGTGAGGGAGTGTGAGAGATCCAACATGTGTCCTCTGCATGCAGTGTTTCCTGGGAAGCATCCATAAAGAACACCGCTACAGGGTGAGCACACACACACACACACACATTTATATTTTAATTGTTCAAAGTTGCCAGAAAGAAAGAGAGGGAGGGAGGGAGGGAAAGGCACGCTCAGAGGGAGAGAGACGGCGGGAGAGAGACGGAGGGAGAGGAGAGCTAGGGGGATGCAGATCTAGTCAGACAGACTGCTTTGGCAACACGTTATGTGTCTTCATGCCAATAAAGCACATCAAATTGAATTAACCGAGAGTGGGGGGAGGGAGGGAGGCCGAGGGAGAGATGGTGTAGAGGGGTGAAATGAGAAGAGATGGAGGGGTGGGGGAGAAAGGGAGAGTGACGCAAGAGGTGTGAGTGGGGGAGGTAGAGCGGAAGGCGGGGCAGACGGACGTGCCCAGTTGGATTTCTCCCGGATTTGAATTTATGCTGTTGCTTGGCAACTGGGGGGGGGGAGAGGAGGAGAAGTCCTCTATTTGCATCACACCAGAGTTGGAAGTGTTGTTGTTGTGGTTACACAAGTGAGCCCGCCTCACCCGCTCCACTATGCAGTCCTGGGTGGAGAGGACAAGCGAGATAAACTAGCAGCGTCCTCACAAGGTATTCGCAGCATGTGGTTCACAGGGGCCCGTCACCCTGTGGGGTGATTAGAGAAGTGTCCTCAAGCAATTAGGGAACGAATCTGAGTTATAGTTTGACTTCCATGCTGTTTATGTGTGACTTGGTGCCCCCCCGTGGGCAAAGTTCATTTAGCTAGCTACACTAAAGTTGTTAAAGGGGACATATACCATGTGACTACCGTCTAGTGACATCACAAGTGGGAATGTCCACCTAGATGTATGCTGACTAGATCAGTTTAACTGTCGGTACAATCCACTGGGTAGGCTACATTAGGTTTCACCATGAATACCCGAATATTAAGCAGACTACACAGATTTGAATTTATTGCTGTTGATGCGCAATATATTCTCTCAGCCCCCTGTGTCTGTGTCATGTTGTGGATACATTGTTATCTCCCTCTCTCCTCCCCGCTTGCTCTCGTCCCCCCCCCAGTGACTACATCCGGAGGCGGGGGCTTGTGACTGCGGCGGATGCCGAGGGCTGGAGTAAGGGTCCTACTGACTCACAAACACCAGCTAACAGCAGTGATGCTCCAGAGCAAGGCAGCTCTCTCCCTCCGTCTCTACTACTCTCTCTCTCTCTCTCTCTCTCTCTCGTCTCTCTCTCTCTCTTTCTTTCTTTCTTTCTTTCTTTCTTTCTTTCTTTCTTTCTTTCTTTTCTTTTCTTTTCTTTGTATTTTTTTTATATATATACCTGAAGCTAATTCTAGGAGTACTGCTAATGATGTTCAGACAGAAGAGGTCACACAGGGTCACTCTTTGAAAGTTTTTCCACATCATAGACCCTTAAGAACCCCCCCCCTCTCTGGTTAGTGCCTTGCCAGACAGGCTCCTGGGCAGCAGGCAGATGACGATGGTGTGTTTTGTCCCTCCCAGGACCCCCTGGCCCAGCTGTCAGAAGACATGGTCGCCCGCGGTTACAACATCTTCTCCGTCATCCTGAAGTACGCCGTGGACATGTTGACCTGGGATACAGGGGACCTGCTGCCACCTGGACTAGAACCACCGTACGCACGCGCACACACACACGAACCTCCACACACCAGAACCACATAAACCTAGATGTGTGTGTGAGCTAACGTGGAGCGCAAGTATATGTACTAAATGTGGCTTAACAGGGCTTGTGGGGACACATGCTAAATGTAATAAGTGTGTTTGTGTTAACACAGGGCACAGGGATACATACTAAATGTAATAAATAAATAAAACGGGGCGTGTGGGGATATGTAATGTGTGTGTGTGTGTGTTAAGAGGGCTTGTGGGGATAAGTACTAAATTGAATAAATGTGTGTTAGCAGGGAGCATGGGGACACGTACTAAATGTAATAAATGTGTGTGTGTGTTAACATGGAGCGTGGGGACACATACTAAATGTAATAAACGTGTGTGTGTTAACTGGGCATGTGGGGACACATTCTAAATGTAATAAGTGTGTGTGTGTGTGTGTGTGTTAACATGGAGCGTGGGGACACATACTAAATGTAATAAACGTGTGTTAACAGGGTTTGTGGGGACACGCTCTAAATGTGTGTGTGCGTGTCTGTTAACAGGGAGCGTAGGGACACGTACTAAATGTAATAAATGTGTGTGTTACCAGGGAGTGTGGGGACATGTAATAAATTGTGTGTGGTAACAGGGCATGTGGGGACACATACTAAATGTAATACATGTGTGTGTGTTACCAGGGAGTGTGGGGACATGTAATAAATTGTGTGTGTGTTAACAGGGTTTGTGGGGACACATAGTAAATGTAATAAATGTGTGTGTGTGTGTGTGTGTGTGTGTGTTACCAGGGAGCGTGGGGACACGTACTACTGCATGCTGTTTAACGATGAGGTGCACACCTACGAGCAGGTGATCTACACACTGCAGAAGGCCGTCAACTGCACCCAGAAGGAGGCGGTCAGCTTCGCTACCACCGTGGACAGAAAGTTTTTCCACATCATAGACCCTTAAGAACCCCCCCCCTCTCTGGTTAGTGCCTTGCCAGACAGGCTCCTGGGCAGCAGGCAGATGACGATGGTGTGGCGAGATAAAAGAGACGAGGACAGGATGAGGGTGAGACGCATGCAGCTGATGTATGTTCCTATTTGCATTAGTCTCTCCTAGCAGCTGTGACCTTAGTGTCCGGAGCACGCCACAAATGCGCCCAGCATGTCTGAAGTGACATAGCGGACCACTAGGAGGATGTCTGCCCCGCTCGCATCCACCTGCACCTTTCAGGCAGCTGTACAGGACACGGGATCTTCCTCCGTCATCCTGGAAGTACGCCGTGGACATGTTTTGGAGCGCGTGACGCTGGTGTATCCTGTACCATGGGCAACGCTTACGAGCAGCGACACACACCACACTGCTGCCCACCTGTGTACATAGATAACCATATATTCACGTTTATAGATACCGACACCACACCAAACGCACACGACACCAACCAACATACTAAGTCGCAACCTTTCACCACCAACACCCAGAGAATACACACTTAAACGGGTTTTAAAAGATGCTGCCACCTGGACCTAGACCGTACGCACGCGCACACACACACGAACCTCCACACACCAGAACCACATAAACCTAGATGTGTGTGTGAGCTAACGTGGAGCGCAAGTATATGTACTAAATGTGGCTTAACAGGGCTTGTGGGGACACATGCTAAATGTAATAAGTGTGTTTGTGTTAACACAGGGCACAGGGATACATACTAAATGTAATAAACGTGTGTGTGTTAACTGGAGCTGTGGGGACACATACTAAATGTAATAAACGTGTGTGTGTGTTGTTAACAGCGTGGGGACACATACTAAATGTAATAAACGTGTGTGTGTTAACATACATTAAATGTAATAAACTCGTAAACCCTAAGAATAAATAATAAACGCGCACACTAATCAAGCCCGACTTAATACATCTTAGGTCAGTTCCCGCAGGGCATATGATATATCGTAGTCGATGCACCTAGTTCTACCCCAGTCATGAAACAAACTAACTTTTCACACCTCTGCCAAACATTATCTACACTAAGTGTTAGCCTGAATTTTTAATGACTGACGGACTCTATTAACTCCTGGATTATGCAGCCAGACTAGTCAACCCCAAGTAAGTTTATTAACTACAAAACTCTCGAAAATTTTAACACCAATGTCAGTGTTAGCAGGGAGCATGGGGACACGCT
>PIJE02001568.1:28473-43473 GCA_002895965.2 Coryphaenoides rupestris | reverse complement strand
CCCTGGTGGACACCCTCATGCTCTGTGACTCCAAGATGTGGAAAGGTGAGGACTAACTGGCACTCTTTGTAGAGCTCTGTCTATAGAGCTCTGTATCTGGCCCTCTCCCCTCTCTGTAAAGCTCTATATCTGGCGCTCGCCCCTCTCTGTAGAGCTCTATATCTGGCCCTCTTTATAGAGCTCTAAATCTGGCCCTCTCTAATAGAGCTCTATATCTGGCCTCCTCCCCTCTCTATAGAGCTCTATAACTGGCCCTCTCCCCTCTCTATAGAGCTCTATAACTGGCCCTCCCTCCTCTCTATAGAGCTCTATATCTGGCCCTCTCCCCTCTCTATAGAGCTCTATATCTGGCCCTCTCTATAGAGCTCTAAATCTGGCCCACTCTAGTAGAGCTCTATATCTGGCCCTCTCCCCTCTCTATAGAGCTCTAAATCTGGCCCTCTCTAGTAGAGCTCTATATCTGGCCCTCTCCCCTCTCTATAGAGCTCGATATCCTCTTTATAGAGCTCTATGGGGTTGACTGGGCTAAGCACTATAGAGCTTTTTTATTTAACCTCCTCGTGCTAATTGGTAAACGGTGTTAATGTCCTGGTGTATTGGCATGTCATGTGTCCTCTGTTTAGGAGCGAGGAACGTCTACCACCAGCTGCTCATGAACAGCCTGCTCATGGACCTCAAATACAAGAAGCTGTTTGCCATCCAGTTTGCTAAGGTAAGACCTCCTCAACCTGAAGATCTAGCCCCTGCTCAGAGCTTAGCTTCTCAGTCCATTTCTTAACCCAGTGGCCGCTTTGGACCCAACATGAATTGAACTGAACTAACCGGATCCAAGATGGATTAAGAATCTGAACCAGGCACAAAATAAAATGTCATGGCTTCCTGTACCTCAGTGACATTTTCCGGCCTTTAGCCGCACTAGGCCCCGCCCTCGGTTTTGAAACAGGAGCTATGATAGGTCGAGCACCAGCCAATGTAATGTATTAGTAGCAGCACTGCCACAGTGAAATGTTAATTCATGCTAATGCACATGTCCATGTAGATATAAATTCTATTTTACCACACTGTGTGCATTAAATGTAATGAATGAAAAATATTTGATCAAATTGCCTGTTAGAAAACAGGCAATTTGATGATTGATTGAAATGTTTACATGCTTATTTCATTTATTTATCGAAACTTATCCTATATTGGGGAATAGTAAGTACCAGTCATGCTCCGTAGTATAAAGTATTGATGGATCCATAGTATAACAGATAGCATACATTACTCCAGTGTAGTGTGATCTGAGTTGCGTGTGCTGTAGCAGTCAGCCTAGCCTGGTCTGACCAGTATGGCCCCTGACCTCCTGCAGTGTCTCGGTAGGGAGGGAAGGGGGAGCGGGGGGTGGGGGGCTGTGACCTCTGACCTGGAGGTGATGGTCCCCCCCCTGCTCCTCCTCCCTCCCTCCCCCCATCACCCCCTTTAGAACTACAGAAACCTGCAGACAGATTTTATGGATGATGACCACGAGCGGGTTGTGTCTGTGACCTCACTGTCTGTTCAGCTCTTCACCGTGCCCACTGTGGTGAGTACCGCCCCGCTCACCCACGACACCACCCTCCACACCACTCTCTCTCTTCTTCTCTTCTCTCCTCCTCCCCCCCCCCCCCTCCCTCCCACCCCACCCCACCCACCGGTAGAACTATGAGAGCTTGCAGAGCGACTACGTCAGGGACGACCACGACCGAGAGTACTCCATCACTGACCTCTCTGTGCAAATATTCACCGTGCCCTCGCTGGTGAGTACCGCCCGCACGCACCCCGGGGTGCTGCTGATGCTGCTGCTGCTGCTGCTGCTGCTACGACTGCTGCAGTCTTGGTGGTGGTCCTGGGTGCTGGCCCTGGGTGGGTAGCCCTGGGTGGGTGACCCTGGGTGGGTAGCCCTGGGTGGGTGGACAGCCCACCCAGGGCTACTGTTCATCTCCGTCCTCCTACGTGGAGACATCCAGCGCCTGACTCATCGTGGTGAAGACTGCTGCGACATCTTGTGAAGAAGGAGTCGTGGTCGAAGTTGGACCTTATTTTAGTTCCAGGGTTGTGAGGATGACTCGCCTACAGACCATGTTGCTGGGAGACGCGTCACCCAATGCTCACCTGCTGAGAATCCCGACTGTGTGGACCTTATGCCTCATTCATCCTGAATGCGGAATGAGACCCATTAGATTCATTCAACTGATGACCATAGGAAGGAATATGCAGTTTGGTTGAAAATTAAAATAGGCCCAACAAAAATTAGATTTTATGCAATTCGATAAGATAACATGGATAAGATCATGTTTATTACTCCCAGGTGGGTTAAAGCAGGGTGTCACAACAGAGAACCAGGAAATGAGTAAATAACTACTGACTAGTGGAGACAAGTAGCAGGCTGACGAGAGTGTGTGTCAACATGTGTGTGTGTTTGTGCGCTCCAGGCCCGCATGCTGATGGTGGAGGAGAACCTGATGACCACCATCATCAGGACGTTTGTGGACCACCTGAGACACCGCGACCTGCAGGGACGCTTCCAGTTTGAACGCTACACCGCCCTGCAGGCCTTCAAGTTCAGACGTGTGCAGAGCCTCATCGGAGACCTCAAGTTAGTCCTCGTAGATCAGTAACTAACTAGTTAGTTCTAGTAGATCAGTAACTAACAAGTTAGTCCTAGTAGATCAGTAACTAACAAGTTAGTCCTAGTAGATCAGTAACTAGCTCGTTAGTCCTAGTAGATCAGTAACTAACTAGTTAGTCCTAGTAGGTCAGTAATATTGGCTGTTGTGTGTATTCTGATTGGCTGTCGTATCTCCAGGTATGTGCTCATCACCCGCCCTACTGAGTGGAGCGATCAGCTCAGGGAGAAGTTTCTAGAAGGTCTGGACGCCTTCCTGGAGCTGCTGAAATGCATGCAGGTACGCTGGGGATGCAAGGAATGCCAAAAACTAAGAAAGAATCTGGTTAACATCACATAGTGTGACAAATATCTGCAATATGCGAGTTGTGTGAGGATTACCCGTCGTAGAACTTCATGACAAAGTGTGTGTGTGTTCCTTCCTTCCTTCCTTCCTCCCTCCCTCCCTCCCTCCCTCCCTAACCACTCCCTCCCTCCCCAGGGCATGGACCCCGTGGTGAGGCAGGTGGGTCAGCACATCGAGATGGAGCCGGAGTGGGAGGCGGCCTTCACCCTGCAGATGAAGCTCACCCACATCATCACCATGATGCAGGAGTGGTGCTCTACGGATGTTAGTGACACACACATACATACACACATACACACACACACGTATATGCCGCACACGCTCATATACCCCACACACCCTCACGTTACTCCTAACACTGTGCCCCTCTGTGTGTGTGTGTGCGTGTGTGTGCGTGTGCGTGTTAGGAGCGTGTGCTAATCGAGGCGTACAAGAAGTGTCTGGCGGCGCTGAGCCAGTGTCACGGCGGCTTCACGGACGGCGAGCAGCCAATCAGCTTGAGTCTGGCGGGTCACATGGTGGACACCATCCGCTACCAGGTGTCCCAGGAGAGGGTGTCCATACACCTGCCCGTCTCCAGGCTGCTGGCAGGTGAGACGAGAGACACGACGGCTGATTGGTTGGCCGAGTCACCTGACTCAGTTGGTTTAAATTGTTATTTTGTTTTATTGACAATTGCAATTACAACAACAGTACTTTAATGCATGCTAAATGCTAGCATAACATGCTAAACACTAGCGTAGCATGCTAAACACAAGCACATGACATGGAGGTATTGATGTCTCCTCCCTCTGCCTACAGGACTCCACGTCCTCCTCAGTAAGACGGACCTGGCGAACCGCTACCCTGAACAGCTCCCCCTGGTGGGTTGGGGTTGTGTGTGTGTGGGGGTGGGGGGGGGGTGTGTGTGTGCTGTATGAGATGTCTGTGTGTGTATGGCGATATGTGTCTAACTGCATACTGTGTGGTGTGTGTGCGTGTGCGTGCGCACCTGTGTTCCTGCAGAGTGAGCTGAGCCCCCCCATGCTGATCGAGCACCCCCTGCGGTGCCTGGTGCTGTGTGCCCAGGTGCATGCTGGGATGTGGAGGAGGAACGGCTTCTCGCTCATTAACCAGGTACTGGCAGGGTCACTGCAATATGCGAGATATTTATGATAAATATAATGCACTGTATGTGTCATGTATAGGTGGTCATTTGATCGTGTGTGTGTGTGTGTTCCAGATCTACTACTACCACAACGTGAAGTGCAGAGTGGAGATGTTTGACAAGGACATCATCATGCTCCAGGTAGGAACACAGCGCGTTGCCTGGTTACATGGTTGCTACGGAGACCCGTCCCTCTTGCTGGTGCTGGTGGTGACCGTGTGGTTGGGTGGGTTGTGTTGTTTGTTGTGGTTGTGGTGGTGCGTTCAGGCACGGAGCCTCCATGATGGATCCCAACCACTTCCTCATGGTGGTCCTCAGCCGCTTCGAGCTGTTCCACGTCTTCAGCTCGGCAGACTGCAGGAAGAGATACAGGGACGCAAATAAGGTACACACACATACACACACACGACACACACATGCAGACACAGTGGATAATATTCACTATCGTTGACATGTGACGTGTGTGTGTCCACCAGGACGTGGTCCAGCAGAACAACACTCTGATCGAGGAGATGCTGCATCTCATCATCATGATCGTCGGTGAGTCCTCAATACTCCACCATTTCATATGCCTGGGTGTCGATGTGTGTGTACGGTAATGTGTGTGCATGTGTCTCTAATTGTGTGTGTGTGTGTATTAATGCACTTCTTAATGTGTGTGTGTGTGTGTCAGGGGAGCGGTATGTGCAGGGCGTGGGTCAGGTGGTGGCGTCTGACGACATCAAGAGGGAGATCATTCACCAGCTGTCAATCAGACCCATGGCCCACAGCGAGCTGGTGAAGGCGCTGCCAGAGAACGTAAGACACACACACACACTCATTAATAGTTCATTAGTATCTGTCAGCGCCTTCTGACCCAAACAGCAACGTTCTGATTTGGCTAGTGAGCATTCTGATTTGGCTAGTGAACATTCTGGTTTGGCTAGTGAACATTCTGGTTTGGCTAGTGAGCATTCTGATTTGGCTAGTGAACATTCTGGTTTGGCTCGTGAGCATTCTGATTTGGCTAGTGAACATTCTGGTTTGGCTTGAGAGCATTCTGATTTGGCTAGTGAACATTCTGGTTTGGCTAGTGAGCATTCTGATTTGGCTAGTGAACATTCTGATTTGGCTAGTGAAAGTTCTGATTGGCCAGAACGTTCAGTCCAGTCCACCCTAAAGCCACTGTCCTGACTTGCATCCATCTGTCCTTCCTCCAGGAGAACAAGGAGACGGGGCTGGAGAGGGTCATCGGCAGCGTGGCCTTGTTTAAGTATGTCTCTGCTTCTTCTTCTACTGGTTAACCTCACAGCTCTGTTATTACCGCCCCCGGGGACAGCGCCGCCACTGGTCAAACACGGGATACTGCAAGTTTTTTTGTGATTGGCTCAAACTTGTGTCAAGTGAGGTCACAGCTATGCCGATGACATCACTTCACATTCATTTGAGACGATCAGAAACGGACACAATATAACCTGTGTTTGCGGATGTCCATATGGTATATGGTTTGATTACTCTTAAACCTGTACGAGTTATAATACATATATATATATTTATACATTGTAGTTTATCTGTTTTCTATTTGGCATCTACTCATTTAGTTTATATGATTCTTAAAGTAAACGTGTGTGTTGTATGTTAACAGGAAACCGGGTGTGACAGGCAGAGGTCTGTACGAACTCAGACCAGAGTCCACCAAACACTTCAACCTGTACTTCCACCACTACTCCAGAGCCGACCAGTCCAAGTCACACACACACACACACCACCACACACACACACACACACACACACACACAGATGATGTACACTGGTCTAAACCACTGCGTTACCTTGGTCATTGATCATATAGTTAAATAGTGTTGTGTGTGTGTGGTGTGTAATTGGTGCGCGTCTGCAAGGCTGAGGAGGCTCAGAGGAAGTTAAGAAGACAGAATGGTGAAGACTCAGGTAGGCTCCTCCCACCCACCCCCACCCCACCCCCCCTCTCTCTGTTGGTGCAGGTGGCATGCAAACACACCCCCTGTCTCACTCCCTCTGTCTCTCTCTCAGCTTTATAACATGTGTGTATATCTAATGTGTTGTGTGTGTGTGTGTGTGTGTGGGTTTGCAGCCCTGCCACCCCACCCCCCTCCCTGTGCCCCCTGCTGGCCAGCGTGGTGGGCCTGATGCAGTGCGACGTGCTGCTGTCCGTCATCTCCGCCGTGCTGCAGTGGACCACCGAAGCCCAGCGGGGGACACTGGACCGAGTCCATGCTGCAGAGGGTGAGTGGCTGCGACCTCTCAACTTTGACCTCTGACCCCCCTTGTCTCCTGCGGCGCTAAAACCCCCCGGCGTCGAGACCCATGGCGTGGCTACAAAGGTGTGTGTGTGTGTGTGTGTGTGTGTGTCGTGTGTGTGTGTGTGTGTGTGTGTGTGTGTGTGTGTGTGTGTGTGGTGTGTGTGTGTGTGGTGTGTGTGTGTGTGTGTGTCAGGTGCTCCACCTGGTTTGCCATGGCGCTGTTGGAGGAGAAACAAGCAGCTGGAGAACAGCTCCGGAGACGATGACGTCACCTTCACCTTCAACAGCAAGATCAGCCGTCAGTCACACACACGCGCATACGCGCACAAATGTTATGTAAACCAACACACACGTGTTATATAAACACACACACACACACACATTGATATAAACACACACACACACACATTATATAAACCCACAACACACACATTATATAAACCCCCCCCCCCCCACAAACACACACACACACGTTATATAAACACACAGTAAATTATGTTCACGATAGTCATGCAATGTTTGCTTAACTTCCCTGTGGTGTGTGTGTGTGTGTGTGTGTGTGTGTGTGTGTGTTGTTGTGTGTGTGTGTGTGTGTTGTGGTGTGTGTGTGTGTCGTGTGGTGTGGTGTGTGCGGACCAGGTGAAAGCCCCGAGCAACAGTGGCAGTATCCTGGCTCTGCTGGAGAGTCTGCAGAACGCTCCGCACCTGGAGGCCCACAAAGACATGATCCAATGGGTTCTCAAGGTACCAGAACCGCACACAGAACCACACTAACATGGTATAGAACCACACTATAATGGTACAGAACCACATAATGGTACAGAACCATACTATAATGGTGTAGAGCAGACCTGGGCAAACTACGGCCCGCGGGCCACATACGGCCCGTTGCGTTGTTTAATCCGGCCCGTCGGGCATTTACATTACATGTCGCAGTTTTTTTTTCATTCTGCAATTAGACGCGCTGGATGCGCTATACGCGCTACCCCGCCAGACCCCGCGCTATACGCGTAACGGGCCACCGGGCAGTGTTCTCCCGGGCGCGGGAGGGGGGGTTGCTAGACGTGCGAGGAGCATCGAGTCAATTGCCTCCCGGTCGGGGGGGGGGGGCCGGTGCCTAGACGTGCGACGACCACCCGCGTTTCAGTAGGTCTCCTCGAGGGGGGGGGGCGGGGGGGTGAACGCGGTGTGATGCCTACATCATACTTGATGCCCCGGCGCCGTCTGTGTAGCTTTAAGAAAACCAAATGTTTGGCCCTTGAGCCAAAATAATTTGCCCACCCCTTGGTGTAGAGCCACAATATAATAGGTATAGAACCACACATATAGATGTAACAGAACCACACTCATATATGGTTATTATAGACGGCACCACTACTACGCCTCACCATACAACACAGTTTATTCGTTCAAACAACTGTTCTCGTCCTCGAGCGAAGATGTCTGTCATCTGCGACATTGAATTGCATTCGCGCTGGTACTCCACTATGCGTTGTGTCTGTGTGTTGCCTGTTGTTCGTGCCCCCGCTCGTCCGTGGTGTCCGTCGTGGTGCCTGTGACCGTCGTGGTGTCCCGCGCCTTTTGTGTCTTTAGTGTCCCGTCGCCCGTGGTCGCCTGTGGTCCGAGTACGCTTGGTGTGCCGTGTGCGATGTGTGTGCTGTGTGTGCGTGTCTGCTGTGTACACACTCACTCTGGTGTCCCTCACATTACCGACCTCACCTACCCGGATACAGCAACTCTCCCGTCCAGCTGTCTGCCGTCAATTTCTTCCCCTTATCCTTTGAATAGTTCTGTACAACACAGGCGCCCTTCGCCTACACGACGACGACACACATCTTTCAAAACCGGCACGTGGACCTGCTGACGAGCGGCCCCAGGCACCATGCCGCCTCGCCTTCACCTCCTCCTCCTCCTGGCACAGGATGCAGTGACCACCCTGGCGCTGCGGGTCCCGGGGCCCGGCAAAACCGCGGGCCCACCACACACCAACCTCAGGCACCTCCGCAATATAGAGGCCAACACCACACACAAACAGTATGATGTATCTAATGCTGCTACACGATGTGTGAGTGATATGGTGTGTGGATTAATAAGTGTGTCGTATAATTAGCCTATGTGACAAGTGGTGTAGTAAGACCCTGGTGGCGGTGTGCGTTTGTGTGTGTGTGGTGGGGGTTTTTTCAGTGTATCGTCATTCTTTACCCTCAGACCTGACATATCCTCTCTGAACCGCTCCCTCCCCCTCCTCCACTAACCTCCCTTCATCTCATATCTCCATCCCTCTCCTCCATCCCCCATCTCCGCCTCTCTCCCCCCCAACCCTACACACACACACAATCAAATCTCATCATAACAATACAAACTTACTCCCCATTCACCCTGCATATTCTCACAAAACAAACAACTCAAAACATATATACACCTAATTCATAAAAAAACTTTTCAAAATTTCAGACAATCTTAATAAACACTTCAACGCTGACAATTTAATACCATTCTACTATAACCACCACACCCATACCTTTCTAAAAATTCACATAACCTCCCTCAAAGCAGACACAACCACAAAAACAACATCAACACCAACTTCAACATCTTAACACATAAATACAAATAATCCTTGTCATTCCCCACAAATCCTCAATCTCATCTCTCTACACACACCTATAACCAACACTACTTTACCCCAAGAAACCTTACATACCAACCCTTACCCACCGTACGCGCGCGAATCCAGCAATTACTCCCGTACTAATCCCCACCATCATACTCCCCTACCCCAATCATACCCTAAATCTTACCCGCCACAAACTCTAAAACCACATTAAGCGGCACTGCCGAAATTTAAAAAATTCCAATTAACGCCAATCGACCCACTTACCAGAACCCACAAACACCTCAAATGCTGTAGGGCACAGACAGGGGCCAATGAAATTACTGCTTTTTCAAAAAAACAAAAAAAAATAAATTACGATAAAAAAAATGCATAAAAATACAGATACCATTAACAAAAAAAACCAAAAAAACAAAAAGAACGCTATAAGTATAATTGAAAGAACCAAACTCTTATATATTAAAATATAACCAACCATGCCCTGTTTGCACTGATCCTGCCTTCCGTCTGTCTAGATTTCCGCCGAGAATACCTACCTTCCTCCATATATGGCCCGCACCCTCGCGCATTCGCTGTGTGTGTAGTTGGGTATGAAGGATTGGTTGATACAGACCATCTTCAACGGATCCGCAAGCATGTGACGGCATTACGTGTATGCAGTGTGCTGTTCCCTCATGTTCTAATGTAACACCATCTACTACACACACACACACACACACACCACACACTAAACACACATCACACCCCCACCCACACAACCTATCTTGTTTGATTCTTCTTATTTGAGATATCGGAGGTATAGTATTCTGACAAGAGTGTGACATTTTTTTAAAGAACCCAACAAAAAAACAAATTCTACATTTGCGAAATGAATTTTGCTAGGCCCACCGGAAATCAATACAGTCTTTCCTTCGCACTCTCGGCACAGCCAGGAATCGACATTCTGCGCCACCGGGCCGCCTCGACCGCGACTTTAACAATTAGGAACTTCCACCTTCAGACCATTATACCTTTGTTATTAATTCATTGCAAACCAGGAGCATTACTGCCTTCAAGCAAAGCCAGCGACACCACGCGATACTTACTGGCAAATTTTAATCTCTTCTCTGCCCCCCGACCAGAAAAAACCCCCAGAGAACACCACCCGGCCCCACCCCCCAGGGAACAAAAGCCCATGTGTGTGTATATTTTCACCTTATTGTAGGCTCTCTAATAATGAAATATAACTCTAAGCCGTGTATTTAAGTCTATACAGGTGTGCAGTTAAGACCTGTAAACTACTGCTTACTAGTTACCATTCTTATGCAACTAGGATTGAAGGAATATTACTACACTGCACACCGACACTGTTACTACATTTTTTGGCACCAACAGCGCCAGAGTGTTTACTACATTTACGTTTGTCACTTTTTTACTTTTACTGTTACTTATTAGGTACACCCCTCCTCATTATTCATATCGGAACCTTAAGCGAACACTATAATCATCCTGTAATTTTCTGCAAAATGAACAGTCCGCCGACGCTATATAAAATCACGGGTGCAAAAGATTGCGGCCTGTATGTATTAACCTCGAACCGATTTTGTGTGGTACCACGCGCCTCAAAGATCCTGCCAAGCAGCGCCGCTTAATGAGATTGTCGAGCGCATTACGGCTACGCGCGGAAGTAATACTTGTGGATTTCGGCGCATTACGGCTACCGCGGGCTACAGTAATACTTTATGCCGGAACATTGTCGCGCGCATTGTACGCCCTAACGCGGAAGAAAGCCCTGTCTCCTACAAACTTATGAAGTGTCCGAATCACTCTTAAATGAACCACCAACACCGTCTTCTGCGTCTTTTGGAGTTGGTCCAAAAAAAGCCAGTAATACTTGATTGGTTGGTTGGAAGGGTGACCATGTTCCTTCAAGTCCACTGATATGGTTTGGACAGATCAGACACTATTCGAGGGCCGCATTACGGCTACCCACGCGTAATACTAGCCCTTGCCGATGATGTAACTTGCATGTGCAGAAATATGCACTAAACGATTTTTTCTTGACACCTAGGCAGAGTAGGCTGCTTAGTTAGGCATTCCTGGATTTGAATATTTTCTGTTACTGGTTTGCGGGGTTGGTTCAATTGGTTGGTCGCATACGCGCAGAGATAACAGTACATTGTGGATTCGTTCTCAATAGTAATAGAGAGACCTCCGAAGAAATGCCAAGAATTTGGTATTGGATATTGTGCCGATGACCACGGCACTCGCACTGAAAACAAAGTCTGCCCAAGGTGTAGAATAAGATTTATCGTATTTAATGTGGTGTGTTTATAAACTGAGAACTAAGTTAAGGTGTGAGGCGCATTATTGTGAGAATGCAGTCCTTCGAAACTCATTACCAGTTGTAAACTACTTATTTATCTGACTGTTTGTGTATGCGTATCAATGACGCTTTGCTTTATAATGTCTTTTGCCAAAGGGTACCAAAGGCGCGCTGTTATAAATACACCGGGGTGCCGCCTTATCGTGATAGCGAAAAAATTAGGAACCCCGCCGTGCCAAATAGTTGTGACAGTGCCGCCTTTTCTTTCTTTATGTAACAAGTCCGGGGGCAACCTGCGCACACTGAACAATTATGAGTCCGCGCAGGAGGAGAAATACCCCGCGGTATACTTACGAATTTCAGGAGGTGCTTTCAGTGTCTTCGGTCTTTACGCCTAAGTGATTATCGATTTCAGAAGAAAAACTTTTTGTACCAAAAGTACGTTTCTCTTACGTGTCAGCCTCTAATAATAGGTTTTATATTACTAATTGTTTAGAGTCTGTTTTAGGAATTATGTGCTTTTCGAAAATGGCAACTACATTCCCAACAGGAGTCCGCAACTGGGAGTAGAAGCATTTATCCCCATATTGCTCTTAATGTTTACATTTATGACAATGCAGAAATCTTGAAATCTTGTGTGTAAGTGTCTTCAGAGGTGCTCTGGGCGAGCCAGGTGACAAATGGCTAGGTGAGAGGTTAGTATGCGAATCGCAGATCATGATGGGCGGCCGGAAGTTTTCTGCGCGGTGTGTAGTAGAAGGAGAAGTCCCGATGCCCAGTTTTATGAAAGTGAGAATTGCAGAAGATCTCATCGACAGCAGCACAACGGAGCTCTGGTCGCAAACCGAGCCATCGACTCTGACTCCCCGGCTCCTCCACATGAAGCACCAGGTACACAGACTGACACACTACGACAACCAAAAAGCGATGACCCATGACACAAGCACCACCACACCCACACACACAACACACACCAGCGAGAACAATGACACTATCCAACACACAACGACTCACACAGCAGCAACAGCACCACCACGCACACTAAGCACTACACGCCCCAGTGATAGCTCCCTGTTACGTGTGAACACACTCACACCTGGTACACATACACAAGGTCTAACTTATACACCGACACCTTATTAAACACACACACAGTATATTGCACATATCAACACATACGAGATCCAAACCTTACATATATGTTAACATCACAATCCTAATCAACGAAGGGACACCAGTCCCAACACACAATATCTCACCTCCAAAGTGCCTAGTGTATAAGCGGCCACTAGATCCACGTGTGGTCTGTCATGATACTAAGCACCTGGCCATTCGCGGTACAGGGCTAAACTCGTAATGTTGGGGCAGCTCCCGGGTACTATCTATGTTCGGAGAGCGCCTAGTTCCGTCCCACAGGCCCTCGCAAGGGACAGCCAAATGCCGCGTGGTGCGAGCCTAGCCGCTGAAGCCCTCAGTTCGCGACACTAGAACAACACAGAAACAACGGTGCCGCCGGTCTGCACGGGAGAGTCCTCCCCGATGCGGCCTTTTCCCCGCAGTTGCCGCCACGGTCCACATCAAGGAGTTCACTGGCACTAACCCTTGCTCGCAGATGAGAGTGAGGAGCTCCGGGTAGTTAGCCCGGGCTCGATACACCCGCCCTGCCTCGCAAGATAGCAAAAAGAGCGCAAACTCCCCAACAGACGGCTCGGGAAGCCGCGGATGGGTGCCGAATGGAGGGCCTCCCGACTGGCGCCTTCGTCCAGAGGTCGGGGTTACAACCACGTGATACATGCGTGCCAGATGAACAACCCCTCAGCAGTCCCGCCCCGGACCACGGAGCCGACACTACAAGATGCGGACGAAAGTTCCCGTCCCACCGAGGCGAGAGGTACGATACCACAGAGGTGGTCGGGCCTTACGCAGCCAAACAGGGCAATCCTAGGATCAGGGTCAATATATTTCCTGCCCCGGTGAGAAGTGTCACCGTCTTAGAGAGACAAACGAACAACATTGTGATAAGACATGTTCGTGGTGGGCTTTAGGACAGCATACAGCCCGTGTTAGCATCACATCATGGATGGGGCTAGCATGAGGTTCCTCTTGGAAAAACTCAGCGACGAGGTAAACACTTGATTGGTGGTTAGCACGCCAGCATAGGGACATCGTGGTAAAGGCTTTTGAGTAAGGACCAGGGTTTATATTCTGATTGAGATCAACGGAATCAGAGGTGGCCCGGGAGTAACCGCTCGGTATTAATTACAATTCCTTGTTATTAGATAAACGAAGCGTTCAGGGCCGAATTATGAAAGCCCTGTCTGCTGACGGCGATTGAAGGGGCAACCTCCAAATAAGATGAGGTAGCCATTGTAGAGATAGAGAGAGGATACGGCAATTTATATGAGGAGCTACAACCCTGTCATTTTTGTGCTAAGATTGGAAGAAATAAGTTCTTTAACTTTTTATGCTACCAATTGTTGTTAACATATATACGCTATCGTCAAAACATGTCTTATGCTGACACTTCATTCTTTCCGCTTCGGGAGTAGGCCGCCACCAAATGGATCTCTTCGTTTCTATGCATCTCTCTGACTCTTAGCCTACGCCCACTCATCACCGCTATAAGCTGTGGACACAGTTATCATGCACCTAGAAATTCCACGCTGCTGCAGGGATTGCGTGACCATTGAGCCCTAATAACTCTAAGCAAGAGCCAACTGACAAGCCTATCATAAGGTCTAATTCTATTCAAGATTATGTTTATGTTATACTTAGATTCCTTCGCTAAATTTCAAATCAAGCTTATGTTGTTCCAATGTAGATGGACATGTTCTCCCTCTATCTTTTCGATGCTCGCGCAGCAGCCTCATTGCTGAGCCAGCTGTTTTCAAGATCTTCGTACATTGTATATTCGCTGTATTATCGAAATCTCAGAAATGTGCAATACTTTTTATCCTTGTCATTGTAATTTGTATTATGCGTGTTTAGTGGTCCACGACGCGCCACTGAGGGGGCCGACATTCAATTCTATATTCTAAATGAGTTACTAATCGCGTGCAGTACTGACTATTGACCAGTCGCGCTGTCAACCAGCAACTTTTTCCCATCGGCCCACATGCAGAGGCGCGCAGACAGGAGGAGGAGAGACAGGAGGCAGAACAGTAATGCAGCCGAAGAAACTCAGTGTCTTGAAGTGACGATGCCAGCACTCCATTAGTCAAACGAATGGTTTTTGCGGCTCAGACATCTCGGCAGCAGGTGCCTGGCATTGATACCGCTCTTTAGTGAATGTCTCCAGGCATACGACCAGCAGCAATACACCTCCACCTCGCTGCCCACACACCATACAGACCACACACACACACACACACACAACTATTGGCCCACACCACACACACACACACACACCCACCCACACAACAGCACACACACACATCACTACAACTAAGAACTACCGAGAGAGCGACCGCTTGTGTGCTGTTACTTGAAGTAGTCTGAATACACCGGAAGCGACGCTGTGAATAATATGGTCTGCAACTTCCTTGCATTGTGTCTGTCTGTGTGTGTGTGATGTAGGGTGTGTGTGCAAGGGTACGCGAGTGGGGTGAGGCAAGGTTGTGTGCAGCCCTCTAAGGCCTGGAGGTCGAAAGTGGCGAGTGTCGAGTTACGTACAGCTCGCC
>PIJE02001568.1:0-10677 GCA_002895965.2 Coryphaenoides rupestris | reverse complement strand
GTCAGCACAGTGACGCGTGTGGAGGCGGCGGTCGGGCGGGAGTGTGAATCAACAAGTCAGTGCCCGGCCGTACGTCACTGTAAGCCCCAGTAATTACCCCAGATCATCCCGGTCTCTAAGCCCTCTTACCTGCTAATTGGTTTGGAGCCTAAGCAGCCGCTTCCTCAGGGAGCGACGCAGGAACTCTGAAAGCAGTTGCCTGTTTCTCCAAAGAACCTGATGGCTCCATGTTGGGGAAGCCCAGGAAGTGAAAGTTTGCCTTGCAGTTATTGTGCCAAATTCACCGTTGGAAAAACCACAATGTGACATCCAAGCAGTTGTACAAACAGTGATCCTCACAGTCCAACCACAATCACATCCACCCAATGTCTTCCAGCTGTCACGGCCATCCAACCAAAAAACAGCATACTGTCAACTACTAATCAACTGAACATTGTATTAGAGTATAGTAGCAGTGTATTATTATGAACAGTGTATTGCAGTATAGTAGTATTATATTATTATACAGTAGCAGTAGTAATGGTGGTATAACACAATCAATTGAACTCACGATCCCAAAATAGTAAATCTTTGAACAACAAATACCGTTCCTGTTCATGTTAACAACAATGTTAACCTCAAGCAGACAGATTCTACTGCAGTGAATCTCAACTGGTGGGTCGTAACCATAAGTGGGTCATGAGGGCATTCTGATTGGGCCGCAGAGCATAAGTCAATCCTTAATCTTTAGAAAGAAGCCCCTGAATGTGAAACTATTGCTTCAATGTTAATTCATGGTTCAATGCCTTATTATTTCGGGAAGAATAAATATCTTATTTCATTGAGTTTAGCCCCAATTGTTGCAGCTTTTTGTTCACTCATTGTTTTCAACAGTACCTGAAGACATTTTTGATAACTGCATTATTGGTGAATAGATTTTGTACTTTTTTTGGAGTCTGGACTTAATGACACATGACACATGAGGGTCCTGAGGCTCCACCAGTTGGGAACCACTGTTCTCGTATAATATATCAAATATATTCAATTGGCGCGATCGGCATTGTTTACTGGCGTTGGTAAAATTCAGTTTAGCTGTGAAATGCTGATGTAATTGTGGGTTTTAGGGCCCAATAAGAAAGGCCACGATGGAAGCAATTAAATGGAACCAATCTTTTTAAAATGTGATGATAAAATGTTTACGTAGATTTTTCCACAGTAACACACATATGAAACCATTGTCCACACACTTGTAGTTATAGACAGGGTGTGTGTGTGTGTGTGTGTGTGTGTGTGTGTGTGTGTGTGTGTGTGTGTGTGTGTTACGGTAGAGAGAGTTTAGGACCATGAAGAAGGTGTTAATTGTTCTGATACACTGACATGTTGTTCCAAGCCTATTATCTACCATCACCTGCCTCTCTGAGAGCCTGCCAAGTTCATGAAGCACTAAAGGGGTCTTTCACTTCAAGCACTTTCGCCAGGTCAATATATCTGAAACCCGTACATTTATATCGACTAAACATGTTTTTTCCAAAAGGTTGCAACTCTAACTCTATAAATCTCATCACTTAACAGATTTTGGCAACTCGATGCAGTCGGTAGATCTCTGAAAGTAGCTACCGGCACCTGAAGGCCACCGTAGTTCTCCTATACGCTTGGAAAGGGAGTGGATGAGGAAGGGGGATGGGTATTCGGTTTGTTGCAATCTGCAACCTCATTGCTAGGTGGCGCTAAATCCTACACACCGCACCTTTAAAAAAAAGGATCAGATAGTTTGCGTGGGTCGCAGCCAATGGCGTTAACACACCCACCCTCCTCCCGAGAACTCTCAGCCCAAAGCACATTTTTTTCTCTCATGGTATTCTAATTTGTGCTGAAACACATTCGATGTTGACCCATCAGATCACATGGCTGGGACCAGCCAATCAAAAGACGGCACATAAACCAGTCCAGTTGACCACTAGCTGACCCCTACTGATTGACAGCTCTGTGGGGTGAAGCAGAGTTCACCAAGGACTGAGGTGTGTACATGTGCATGTGTGTGTGTGTGTGTGTGTGTGTGTGTGTGCATGTGTGTGTGTGTGTGTGTGTGTGTGTTAGAGAGGATTGAGCTGTGTGTGTGTGTGTGTGTGTGTGTGTGTGGGTGTGCGTGCGTGTGTGTCTCAGACATGTGACATGAGCTAGTTTGAAGATTATTAAGTGATGTTTCACCACACACACACACACACACACACACACACACACACACACACACACACACGCCCTCTCTCTCACTCACATAAAGGATTAGTTCTGAATCATTTCATAGGAGTTAGGCACACACACACACACACATACCTTTGGCTTAACCAGGGAGAGAGAGAGAGAGAGAGAGAGAGCGAGAGAGAGTGATGGGGACGAGAGAGGGAGAGGGAGGGAGAGGGAGTGTGAGGGAGAGAGAGGTCTTTCTTGGGGACAGGGGGGATATGTTGTGCTGCTCCAGATCCAGCAGCAGTGGTTTGCTCATGGGCTCCGGCAGCCCTAGCATGTTATTAGCATGATCACATGTTCTACCGTTCTATTGAACACAGAGAAGCCCCAGCGTGTGAGGTCATGAGGTCGCCATCTGATGGACAGTCTGTGTGTGTGTGTGTGTGCGTGCGTGTGTGCGTGCGTGTGTGTGTGTGTGTATGTGTGTGTGCGTGTATCGTTTTCGATTTATTTTGACTCGACTCAAAATATTTGAGGGCAGTTTTGAGTAAATGAGACCAGGACACATCTGGTACAACACACACACACACACACACACACACACATGCACACATAACTTCACTCATTCAGGCACACACACGCACACCCTCTCTCATGCACATACACACACACACAGACACACACATACTTACAAACAATCTGGATTTGATTAGGGGAATCCGCCTCCTCCTCCCTCTCTCTTCTCTCTCTCTCTCTCTCTCTCTCTCTCTCTCTCTCTCTCTCGAAACCACATGTCAGATTTATGTTTTGACTCATGGGATGCTGTGTGAGTGTTTCTTTACCATCCATTTCATTATGAGATCAGTCTGTCCCTCCCTCTCTGTCTCCATCTCTGTCTCTCTCCCTCCCTGTCTGTCTCTATCCCCCTGCCTGTCTCTGCTCCCTGTCTGTCTCTCTCCCTCCCTTCCTGTCTCTCTCCCCTGTCTGTCTCTCACTTTCATGTCTCTCTCCATGTCTGTCTGTCTGTCTGTCTGTCTGTCTGTCTCTCCCTGTCTATATTGCTCTCTCTCTCTCTCGCTCTCTCTCCCTCTCCCCCTCTCTCTCTCTCCAGTGTAAACTGGTCTATTCCCAGTGTATGTTGTGTGTGTTTCCATGTGACCAGGCAAGGGTTCTCTCTCTCTCTCTCTCTCTCTCTCTCCTCTCTCTCTCTCTCTCTCGTCTCTCTCTCTCTCTCTCTTCTGTCCTCTTCATTTTGTCACCAGGTCTGTCTTCTGGTCCTGCTGTGTCACCTGTCGCCCACTAGGGGGTGAGTTAGGCCGTTCACGTATTTTCCACGAGAATTATTACAAATATATATAAAATATTTGGAGGATGCTTCTAACCAAAGCCTCTGACGTTCCTGTGACTGCATACATTCTGAACAGGATAACAATCCTAATTAATACAACATCACACACCCTCAGTATTTATTTCAATTTTCCCTTGATTGTACTGTCAAAGGTTCCAATTAAATTCAGATATTTTCTGTAGTGGGGGAGGAGGTGGAGGAGAGGAGAGGGAGAGGAGAAGTGGGCAGGAGGAGGGAGAGGAGAGGAGAGGAGAGGAGAGGAGAGGAGAGGAGAGGAGAGGAGAGGAGAGGAGAGGAGGGGGAGGAGAGGAGAGGAGAGGAGGGGTGGAAGGGGAGGGGAATGGGGATGAATGGAAGCCCTGTGCCTCTCTCTCGCCAACCATTTATTATATATATATATATATAGATATATATCTTTATAGATATAGATATATGTGTGTTGTATAGATATGTATAATGTATCATCTATACAGTGAGGCTGGTGGGCTGTGTGTGTGTGTGTGTGTGTGTGTGTGTGTGTGGTGTTGTGTGTGTGTGTGTGTGTGTGTGTGTGTGTGTGTGTGTGTGTGTGTGTGTGTGTAGGTGTGTGTGTTGTGTGTGTGTAGGTGTGTGTGTGTGTGTGTGTGTGTGTGTAGGTGTGTGTGTGTGGGGGGGCATGTGGTCAACTGATATGTTTCGCTCCAGCAGATACATGGTGTAGCATTCAGTCGTGATATACCCACATGCTCGCACACACACACACACACACAGACACTGGGCTGCTTCCTGGTTGAGTGTGCGGCAAAGCGGGGAAATATAACTCCAGATATAGAATCTGACCACACTGTGTGTGTATGTGTCTGTGTGTGTCTGCGTGTGTTGTGCGTGTGTGTGTGCGTGTGCGTGTGCGTGTGCGTGTGTGTGTGTGTGTGTGTGTAGATGTGTGTGTGTGTGTGTGTGTTTTAATACACGGCTGTTGGGATGACTCCACTATGATTCATGAGGTCTGTTAGAGACACATCTTTATTACGATGAAACTAAAAGTTGAAGAAAAGAGTTATTCAGACAGGAACCACTTCCTCCAGACCGGAGCGCTCGGATCATGATGTAAAATAAAGTATTTAGTGGGGGCCAATGAGATCGTTTCCTGTTCCTGTCAGCTGGGTTGTCATGGTGATGTACGATGTGCTCAATATTTCTTAAACTGTTTTCCACACGGAGTGTATACGTAGCGTAGCGTAGCTCAGCGCCGCCTAGCTACAGCCTAGCTCTGCTGTAGCCTAGCTGTAAAAATATCTCTGTGTAGTCTAGCGGCAGGGTAGCGTAGCCTTGTGTATGCTAGCCGTACACACATGCTAAATTCACCGGCCAGCTCACCACGAGGTCGCTTTCCACCCCGTGGTGACGGGTCGAGGTGTGTGTAGATGTGTGTGTGTGTGTGTGTGTGTGTGTGTGTGTGTGTGTGTGTGTGTGTGCTTGCGAGGTCTTTCAGTCCCCTTCTCAAGAGAGTTTGGCCTTATTCTGTAAGCACCAGTTGATTTGAGGCCTTGACAGACAACACCTCCAGCCGTTCAGATTCACGTAACGTCACACACTTACGACCTCATTTATCGTCGTCGGGCGGGAACTGCACGAATCGGCAGAAATTACCGCATTTAAATTACAATCCTCTCTCTTCTCCTCCTCCTCTCCTCCTGTCCTCACCTCCTCTCCTCCTCTCTTCACCTCCACCACACCTCCTCTCTTCTCCTCCTCCTCACCTCTACTCTTTTTTTATCAATAGAGTATGCATGGTGCCACTGCCGTATATGAAATCTGGAGAAGGAACGCAGAGTGGGGATCCCTCCTTCCAGGGACGGTTCGGGGTGCAATGTCATATGGGCACCTGGTGGATTATAATATGGGGGTTTTTACATTTACATGTGTTAATGTTAGTTGTACATGTGGTTGAAAGATAAGGCTCATCGGCCTTTCTATGAAAAGTCTAAGTGAGTGGAACTGTCATCTCTGTCAACTTACTAAAACTCTGTCGGCAGCCTCTGATTGGTCTGTCCGTCGTCTGGATGGTCTGAGAGCAACCAATGAGGACGAATCCCAGACTCCACTCTACCGGGAAATAATAATTTCCGTACGAGTGCTGGCTCTCCCAAGCTACGTGCATGTTCTGATTTTAAACCACCTAGCAGGATTCTACCAAATCATAAATTGCGCCGTGTCATATTGGCATGAAGTTACACTTTTTTTGTTCCGTGTGGCTTGCTGTTGGCCAGTGTCCACAAACATCAGCTACTGAGCTGTGATTGGCTGGGTGGTTGCTGAGACGTGATTGGTCATTTCCAGGCCTTCTGTCAGCCAGACGCTGAATATTTGTTTAATAAATTCTGGCAGGGTTGGCTCTCCAGGTACTGTGTGTGTGTGTGTGTGTGTGTGTGTGTGTGTGTGTGTGTGTGTGTGTGTGTGTGTGTGTGTGTGTGTGTGTGTGTGTGTGTGTGTGTGTGTGTGTAGCAGGGCTCCAGTAGAAGGGCCCCCCGGCCCCCAGAAGGGAGTGAGAGAGTGGCCAACATAAACACTCTGCACAGGCCTGGAGCTAGGCCTGTGTGTGTGTGTGTGTGTGTGTGCGTGTGCGTGTGTGCGTGTGTGTGTGTGCGTGTGCATGTGTGTGTGTTAAAATCCCCTCCATATTTCATACATGGTGGGAAAGTACTGTTTGATGACTTGCCCATTCAGCAGAATATGTTAACCACACGCCACACACACACACACACACACACACGCACACACACACACACACACACACAACACACACACACAACACACACACACACACACACATTTCCTCTGTGAGTCAGTGGGCAGATCAAGGTGAAAGTGTGTGTTATTAGTTACATATTTGTCTCAGAAGATATTCATGTCTCTAATGTGAATGCCGCTATTATATAATGATCATAATAAAAGCCTGTTTTTGATTTTAGAGTTCTACCACGGTGAACTCTATGGTAGCGAGCTCTAGTAGTAGTGAGCAGTAGTGAGCTCTACTATTAGTGAGCTCTACAGTAGAAAGCTCTTCAGTAGCGAGCTCTATAGTAGTGATACAGTAGTGAGCTCTACAGTAGAAAGCTCTTCAGTAGTGAGCTCTACAGTAGAAAGGCTCCTCAGTAAGTAGCTCTACAGTAGTGAGCTCTACAGTTAGGATGCAGTAGTTGAGCTCTACAGTAGTGAGCTCTACAGTAGTGATACAGTAGTGAGCTCTACAGTAGTGAGCTCTACAGTAGTGATGCAGTAGTGAGCTCTACAGTAGTGAGCTCTACAGTAGTGAGCTCAACAGTAGTGATACAGTAGTGAGCTCTACAGTAGTGAGCTCAACAGTAGTGATACAGTAGTGAGCTCTACAGTAGTGATGCAGTAGTGAGCTCTACAGTAGTGAGCTCTACAGTAGTGAGCTCAACAGTAGTGATACAGTAGTGAGCTCTACAGTAGTGAGCTCTACAGTAGTGAGCTCTACAGTAGTGAGCGCTACAGTAGTGATGCAGTCGTGATCTCTACAGTAGTGAGCTCTACAGTAGTGAGCTCAACAGTAGTAGATACAGTAGTGAGCTCTACAGTAGTGAGCTCTACAGTAGTGAGCTCAACAGTAGTGATACAGTAGTGAGCTCTACAGTAGTGAGCTCTACAGTAGTGAGCTCTACAGTAGTGAGCGCTACAGTAGTGATGCAGTCGTGATCTCTACAGTAGTGAGCACAACAGTAGTGAGTTCTACAGTAGTGAACTCTACCTACTGAACACTATACAGTAGTGAGCTCTACACTATTGAGTAGAGACCTCGACAGTGGTCAACTGTCCTTAGGCCCTGTCTACATTAACCCGGGTAAATATAAAAATGCACAATCGCAATGAAAACGATCTCCGTCCGCACTATTGTTTTCATATTGTTTACGGAATGTTTTGCATCCACGTGCCACACTGAAATGATTTTGATAAACAGTGGTTGTCATGGTTACGCGACTCCCACCAAGCCTCTCTGTTTAGATTACAGGCGCGCGATCAGCTGATAGCGTTACTTACTGAGGTCAAAAGTTGCGTCTTTGCGTTTTTTTCTCATCGCTTAAGCACAGCAAGTACAGCGCTCGCCTTCGGCATTGGAGGAACGAATATGTATTAAACAGTATGCCGAGTTGTAACTAGTAAATAGCTCAGAGAAATCATCATTTCCATTTACCATTTCACCTGCCATGTTTGTTTAGATGAACGTCATCGTCTCTGAAAGCCTTCGTCTACCCTGATCACACTACAACGCGAACCCAGAGTTTTCACATTTATCCACCTCAGCGATCGTTTTTGAAAAGCATCGTTTTCAGTGTCGGAATTCTCCGTTCTAATGTGGACGGAAGGGCTAAAGGGATAAATATTTATGCGTTTGTAGATTTACCTCGGTTAATGTGGACAGGGCCTTAGTCTACAGCCTCTCCAGTGCTGAGAGCAGCAGTGAACCCAGCGTTGCTGCGGGGAGCACGTCATGCTGCACCCAGAGCCGAGCGCTCATATTTTGTACAGCTCTGTTTGTGTGTGTGTGTGTGTGTGTGTGTGTGTGTGTGTATGTGTGTGTGTGTGTGTGTGTGTGTGTGTGTGTGTGTCCGTGCATGTGTGTTTAGATGGAAGGTCCAAGAAACACCCAGACTGCTGATGACTCACAAATGGACACCCTTTAAAACCACACACACACACACACACACACACACATACACACATACACACACACAGACACACACAGTATTGGCACAGAGACGGTGGGGGACATGGTGCGCTACAGGGTCGTGTGAAATCTAATATACTGAGGAATGTCGAACATCTAGCAGGAGAGAGAGGGTGTGTGTGTGTGTGTGTGTGTGTGTGTGTGTGTGTGTGTGTGTGTGTGTGTGTGTGTGTGTGTGTGTGTGTATGTGTGCATGAGTGAAAGTGAGAAAGAGAGAGTGTGTGTGTGGGGGGGGGGGGGGGGGGTGACCAGTGAAAGGGGGAGGGGTTTGTATTAGAAGGAGGAGAAACATCTGGTAAATCCAGATGTTATTCAGCATTTAAATTACAATCCTCTCTCTTCTCCTCCTCCTCTCCTCCTGTCCTCACCTCCTCTCCTCCTCTCTTCACCTTCACCACACCTCCTCTCTTCTCCTCCTCCTCTCCTCCTCTCTTCACCTCCACCACACCTCCTCTCTTCTCCTCCTCCTCTCCTCCTCTCTTCACCTCCACCACACCTCCTCTCGTCTCCTCCTCTCCTCCTCTCTTCACCTCCACCACACCTCCTCTCTTCTCCTCCTCTCCTCCTCTTCTTCACCTGCACCACACGCTCCTCTCTTCTCCTCCTCCTCACCTCCTCTCTTCACCTCCACCACACCTCCTCTCTTCTCCGTCCCTCACATCCTCTCTTCTACTCTTTTTTATCAATAGAGCATGCATGGTGCCACTGCTGTATATGAGCGATAACTTACAAGGTTTACCAAGGCTCGTTCACAGGCTTACTTTAAATATTGCAGATATTCAGTATTTGCAAGAGCTCTGTAGTGTCTGTACTTCCAACTAGAAGATGCAAAGCAAAGAGCAGACCTCGAGTGCGGAAGCAAGATACGACAATATTGTGCAGCGTGGGCGTGAAGATAAGTATCAGTGTCAATGTGTTCGCTCTGTGAACTCAGTTGGTTTATGATACCGCACTCATCACAAAATCTCATGAACATTCTGTGTCTTAATCCACTAGCATAGGCAGCACGACCGCTAGCACCTAGCAGCACGACCGCTAGCAGCCAGCAACACGACTGCTAGCAGCTAGCTGCACAGCCGCTAGCAGCCAGCAACACGACCGCTAGCACCTAGCAGCACAACCGCGAGCCTAGAGGCAGGTACTAATACACATACACACACACACACACATGGACAAGATGGATGACATATTCCTCCACAATGTCACCCTTTAAAGGTGCTAAAAATAACAATTTTACTGTACTAAATCATTAAAGGACCATGATATGTCATCAGTCAAAATACTCCACGAGCAATGCTACAGCCAGTATGTACTCCCCATCCTTCTCCTACTCTTGAAGTTTCCATGCCGGGCCGGAACGTCGGCGTTGGCTTTGGTCTGTATGATTCACTGTTCTCCGGGTTTCCAGATATGAAACTAATTGGCACACAAACACAGCATGCAGCCATGGAATCAAACGGGATCAACTGGGATTGTAATTGATTCTACCCAAACCTAAAAATATGTACAGGCCTATAGTTACGACTATCGTTAGGTCGTATCTGTGTGCAAACATAGACATAGACGTCGTAAAAAATCCCCATGAGCTATATAATTTTCAAACATTAATTGCACACGTTGCCATGATCCGCTCTCCACTCTGTAAGTTTCCACTCTCACCATCAATCAGTCATTCAATCACCTCCTCCACCTGTTCCCCATGTCAATTACCCTTCCTATTTAAGCTCCTCCTTCCCACATGCACGCTGCCAGGTTGTATCTTCACTTACCCATGCAAGACCTTCCAGCAGTTCTCAGATTGGTTCCCGGTTACCGACGCTGCCTGTCCCTGACCTGCCTGCCTCGTGGAATCCCCGGAGATCGTCTCGGCCTTCTGCCCCCAAGCACAAATCCTGCCGTCACACTTCCTGGTTCCCGTTCCCCCCCCCGTCTACAGCATCGCTTCCCAGTTTCCTGATCATCCGCCTGTCCCCGACCATCCAGTCTGCCTGCGCCACCCGGTTCTGGACCCGCTTGGACCCGAGTTCTCCCATCCTGCCACACTCGCCCGCTCCCCTGTCCAACGTCCCGTGGGTTCCCCAAGCCTGTGTCCCCGTATCGCCGGCCATTGGACAAAATACTTACTCTGTTGTGTTTCACGATTCCCTGGACTCAAAGCCTGTACTCAGAACCAAAGCACTTTATGAAAGGTCATTTCAAATGTTCTCCTGTGATTGTGCTGCGATTGGGTCCGTTACACATGAGATGGTCGCTGTACTCCTCCTCTCTTGTCTCATAATGTTGCAATTAGCTCATCTTGCGCTTGTGTTTGTTCGGTGTCCTCAACCTGGCAACGCACGTGAGCTTCAGGTCTAGGGAGGAGGAGGAGGAGGAGGAGGCAGGCAGAGACAATTCTCCAATATTAAGGAGGTGTCATTGTTACAGAGACGAGCAG